>NDXB01015950.1:216702-230925 GCA_002631895.1 Agapornis roseicollis
TTTTCTTTTCTTTTCTTTTCTTTTCTTTTCTTTTCTTTTCTTTTCTTTTCTTTTCTTTTCTCTTCCTTTCCTTTCCTTTCCTTTCCTTTTTCATTTCCTTTTTCCTCTCCTCTCCTCTCCTCTCCTCTCCTCTCCTCTCCTCTCCTCTCCTCTCCTCTCCTTCCACATCTACTGAGCAGTTGAGAATTAGTAACTTTATTCGCAAATCCCTTCTAAGATTTTCCCCGCACGCCTCTGGTGTCGAGCGCAGGGGTTACATGGAGGCGATTTGGACGAGGACTTTGACCTGCCCTCAGATGGTAACAGAAGGGTTCAGGCACGGACGCTCTGTCCTGGGGTCACCTCATGGGCTCTGTTCCGCACCTCTGGGTGGAAGGGTTCAGCTTAGCGCACCCAGCTCCCTGAAAAGCCTGTTTATGTGTGGTGTTTGTAACTGCCTTCAACCGGGCCCGAGGGAGAGCTGCTTTCCCCCTTGCGAAACTCTTTTCTTTTCCCCCGATGCCCGGCAACGGATGTCCCCGCTGTCCTGACCGGCGCCAGGAGGGGACAACATCCAAGAGGGGATCACACCATAGCAATTGGCTATATCCAGATAATGCCGAACTCCCAAATCAGGTTTGTTTCAGTGACGAAAGCCATCTGATTATTTTTATGAACTTTTCAGACAGCACTTCTGTTCTAGACCCACCCGCCGGGAGAGCCGAGAGGAAGGCACAAAGACCGGGATCTTGTTTGCAAAGGGATATGAGATCCGGAGAGGGCCCATGTTACCCTCTAGTACATAGAGGGATAAACCAAGCTCGGTTCCATAAGCCAAGGTAGCCCGGACTCTTCGGCTTTTCCGGGGAATCTAATCAGACTTCATATCCATCAGATTTAGATTTGGAATAGGAAACTTTCTGTGCTCTGAGCTAAAATGGAAATGAAGATACGTCTGCTGAGTGATTTCTGGTAAAAAGCTTTTCCTAGGTAAAAGGTTTCCACTCGGCATGGTGTTACCTTCTAATACAGGAACACATTATTCAGAGAAAAAGGGTCGCTCTTACTGTGCTCCTGCTCTGCGGTATCAGCCTCCATGTCGTGACATGTCCCAGGAGACAAGATTCCACCGGATAAAATACAAATGAAGCGAGGGATTAGAAAGTATCAGTGTCGGAAATGCCTACCCATTGTAAGGAAAGTTGTTACTTTTAACCGACGGAGTTTCGGAATGTGCACTTGGGGAGTGAACAGCGATCGTGAGGAGCAGTGTTGTGGGGGGGACCCCTCTCAGGCAGCGAGACCACCTTTTCTGGCTCAACCAATGCTACGAGAGCCCAGGCAAAGCCGCACTTGGCTGAACTGGGATGAACCATCCACCTGACAAAGCCTCTGGCTTCTGCCAAGGTCGCCCACCCCGTCGGACACCATCACTCCCCATCAGTTTTGGGTCAAATACAGCTCTGAGATGTTGCTGGGGGTATGGAGGAGACCCAAGAGGGCAGACACCCTCCGTAGGGGTGCACTTTGTAGGCAGAATACGCTGGGCTCGGGCTGTCAAGTAAACATGTGAAGCCAAGTTCTTAAACCCTCCCTGAAGATAAGGAAGGACACTAGAAGAGGGCATGAGGAGCCCGGTACGTCTCTGGCTTGTAGGACTTGCTGCAAGGGGTACCTCTGAGGCTACTGTTGTTGTCAGTGAATTGATTCCATCTTGCCCCAGTGTCTGGGGGACCCGGACTGTAGTATGCTCCCTCGCTGCACAGGGTTTGTCAGGGAACACAAAATCGGATTTGTACAGTGGCCAAATGGGGCTAGGAACGGAGAACAGCCTTTCCGGTGGACTGTTAGAGGACTGAGTTTCCCAGTGCTGGGCTCGGATTGTTCAGGGGAGCTGATTGTTGTTGAGGGGGCTGTGGTGAAAAAAAATTGGCTTTGAAACTTTTGTCTCCTTCTTCAATTTCCTTCTTATTTTCTTCCTTCTTCAAGTTTTCCTTTTTCTTTCAAGAAAGTGTCTTCTAGGAAAACACAGTCAATGCGTTTGATTTTTTTAAGATGAATTTCTGCTAGATTGAAAGGGAAATGGTTTGCAGTAAGAACAGATGCGAGCACCTGGGATGTGCCCTGCTCACAAACAGCGGGAGAGGAGGCCCAGACAGGAGCGCAGGGCAAAGACTATCCCCACCTGACACCCAAGTGCCACAAATTGTACCAACTCTCTGAATTTCCTAACTCATCTTTTCAGCTGCTTCTTCTTCGCATTTGGTACCACTGTTCCCCGCCCCTTCTCTCGCCTGGTTGCTCTCTCTAAAGGGACTTTTCGCTCCATCAGAACCACCAGTACAGGAAATTGCAACAAGTTCAGGCATTTGGCCAATAATCGTGTTGATGGAAGACATACATATATATATTCTGCCTGGTGGAAACTGTATAGCTCTCCAGAAGATGGCTGCATTAAAATCTGAGTGCACTTATAAAGTGAAACAAATTTCATGAAAAAGAGCTGAAGCCTGTTCTCCCAAGTACCAGCGCGTTAAAGATTAACGCCTTAAGATGCCCTGATTTTAGCTAGCAGAATCTCTGGCATCACAATATTTACGAGCCTGTCAGCACTTCCATTGTCAACTGTTTTTCAAGGACTTCTCGCTTGCCCTCAGCAGTTTTCGTAGTGGAAACCTCGAGAATAGGACTAAAAGGCCTCTTAAAAGTCGATTAGAAACATTTTCCTGGCTTACACATGGTCGCAGGGAGGGCGGGGGTTCCCTGCGATACAGAACGGATGGTGACTCTAGAGTCGCTGGATCTTGAGTCGTGCAAACGGTTTTTAAAACGTTGCAGTGCTTGTAGGTGGTGGGGACAAAAGTTCTTTGTTATACGGGTAAACAGACCGATCCTTCCGCAGGTCCCGCAGGTGAGTGCTTTTCCACCCCCAAAAGATATCCCGCAAGGTGCAACCCTCCTGCTCACCATCCGGTACCAAGTGCAGGGTCTCATACAACTTTTAGCTCTTGAAAACTACAGAAGGGCTCTGCAGAGCCACGGGGGTGTGTACGTGTGTGGATTTCAGGGTGGCCTGACATCACGGGGTAAGGTTTCCTTCTGGTAAGGAAAAGGGATTCCTTTCTCCCCAGTGAAAGTCTACATGATCGGCTGAAGGTCTGCAGGTGGAAGAACCACAGGGAAGGGACTCGGGCTGTGTGAATTGCCCTTCCCAAGGGCCTCCCACCTCTTTACGATGCCATCATAATTTGCAGCAAATGCCCCCAGCAGATTGTCCGGGGTCGTGCAGGTGCTGTACAAACATACGGAAGGGATTCACCGGCTCCCAGCTTCCCTTTTCTCACTTTCCCTCTCTCACCGCCACCGTTGCTTTTCCTTGCCGCACCCCACCCCATCTCATTTCCAGTCCTCTTCCTCCACCCTTCTCCTTCCATTCAGAAATCTCTATCTTGCCAACCCACCTCCTCCTTGCCTTCCCCGTGGGCTCTTTTGGGCCTTACTCTGCCTTCCCTCCACCCCAACAGTGACGGTCCTGACAGGAGGGCAGCCAGCCCTGCCCTGCTATGCTCTGGCTACCCTTTCGGGGCAAGGAAAGAGGCACCTCGGCTTGCTCCCCTCATCCCTCCCTTCCTGCTTCCCTCCAGCTCCTTCTCCTATTCCCTCTTCGCTCCCTTTCTTCCCTGCCATATGCCCTCCCCGTCTTACTCCCCTGCACCACTCCCCCTGTCCTCAGCCCTTTGGCTGCTTCTAGCTCCATCCCCTCCCTCCGTCGCCCCGACCCCTCCTCCCTTCCGACCCAGCCTTCCCTCCGCCCCGGCTGCCGCTGCCGCCCTCCCGCCGCAGCCAGTTTTGCGGCACGGCTCGGCACGGTTTGGCTGCGGCTCGGCACGCCATGGTGCAGCTCGGGGGCAGCCGCCCAGCCCCACCGCCGGTCACGGCCTCTCCGCCGGCCTTCAGCATCGACAGTATCCTGCAGGTCGGACCCCGCCGCCCGGCCCGGGAGCACGGCAGAGCGCGCTGCTCGCTGCCGGAGGAGGAGGGAGAAGAGGGGCCTGCGGAGCAAGACTCCAGTAAAGGCTTCAGCAATTCGGGTACAGAACTGGCAGCCCGCCGCAGGCTGTCTCACACGTCGGGTCGCAGCTCTGCCTCCCGAGCGCGGCCGGGCTGGCACCGCTCATACGCAGCCACACGCGCTCACACACACGCAGCCTCGGCGTTCACGCAGTTGCTGGAGGAGAAACCGGGGGTCTGCGGACGGACAAGCGGAGATGGCACCGGCACACGCACACTCACCAACCTGCTCCCCGGGGCTTTTCCAGAGTGTTTTACTCACTCCCGTCCTCCTTGGCTGTTTGTCCCGTGTTCAGGAGCCTCTGACTTTGCATGCATGCAGCTGGCAGAGAGATTTCCTTAGATCCTTACTGAAGGCTCCTAAGCCTTCCTCTCCCCTTTGAAGGGGGAGATGGGACCCAGCTCTCGGCAACCCCCTCCCCTCCCTGTCCCGCCTCACCCTTCGGCTCCATCCTCTCTCCCCAGCTTTCAGCAGGGACGTGCATGCGGGGCGCGGGTGCGGGAGGAGGCGGGAGCTGATGCTGTGCTTTGCCGTTGCAGGCAGCGAGCCCCGCCGGCTAGGGAACGAGGGGACAAACCGCAGCCTCAGCCCAGAGGCGGAGGGTGGCGGAGGAGTGGGCTCCCCGCTCTCTACGGAGGGAATGCGCGGGGCCCAGCAGCCTCCACCGCGGGATGCCGGGGGCTGCGGCGGGGAGAGAGGCAGGTCGCCAGCTGCGGGCGGCAAGAAGAAGACGCGGACCATCTTCTCCAAGAGCCAGGTCTTTCAGTTGGAGTCCACCTTCGACGTGAAGCGCTACCTGAGCAGCTCGGAACGGGCCGGGCTGGCGGCTGCGCTGCATCTCACCGAGACCCAGGTGAAGATCTGGTTCCAGAATCGCCGCAACAAGCTCAAGAGACAGATGTCGGCCGAGCCCGAGGGCCCGAGCCGGGCGGAGACCCCGATGGAGCAGCCGTGCCCCGCCGCCGCGGCGGCTCTCTCCTTCCCGGCCCTTTACAAGGACAGCCCCTTGCTCAGCCGTTGCTTGCTGCCGCTGCCTTTCCCCCTGCTTTACGCGGGCAGCGCCATCCCCTACCTCTGCCTCCCTGGCCCCGGCAAACACTTTAGCCTGGTGGACGGGGAGGTATAGCCTCTCTCCCGGCTCCCGACTTCCTCTTGATGGGGGCCGTCCCGGTGTTATTTATGCCCTCGCCGTGTCGGTGGGGTGTCCGCTTTGGCCACGGCCCACGGAGGGGCAGCCCGGGCTCCCCTCACGCGTGTTCGTGGGCCGCCGGCACGTCGGTAAAGCTTGAAAAAGCGCTGCCAGCCCGCCCTGGTTCTTGCAGCGCTTTTTCTTTGGTGAGAATGGAGGCGTTAACACGGAGCCACCAAAGAAACAGGGATGTGTTCTGCCTCCCTCCCTCACAAATTATCTAGTGCCTGTATTCAGGGGAGCTGATGCCCTGCCTCAGACCACGGGATCGGTGTCCCCGAGGTTGCCCCAGCGCAGCGGCCGCCTCTGAACCGTGAACCAAGTCGCTTTTAATACAGCTTGTAAAAGCGAAGGCCGCCATGTGTTCCACCACTTTAAACTCGCCACCTCTGATATCCCTCTGATTAATTCCTCTCCATCTTTGACATTATCAAATTGTAAACACTTTTCCTTAGATCTGTGTTTAAACTAGTGACTCTGATTTATTTTTTTCCCCTCCAGAGGAAATCAAAGCTCTCTTTCACACTTTCTGTGCTAACTGGTTCTTAAACTGTGGCTCGTCTGATGTGTTTTTGCAGAACAAGACAAACTGTCTCATACTTCTTGTGCTTCCCCCTCACCCCAAAGTCTCGTAGGACAAATTTATCTGCTATCTTAGAGGAAGGATTATTTTCCCCCTATAGATCTCCAAGCGCTTTTGTCGTTCTTTGGTTTCCAAGTTCACACGCTTTATATTCAAAGGTTGGAAATAAACCTTCTCATAAAGCTGAGACGCATGCTTTTTCCATACTGTTATTATTGGGCATTATCAAACGAAAAATATTTCCTAGAGTGCATCGATGGCTCTTATTTTAAAAATAAAGCTTAAAAACACAATGGTGCCATTACGAAATTAACCCGTGCGTGCGACAACGGGCGGGTTGTCGGGTGTTTCTGCTGGAGAAGGAATTTTCTTCTCTATTCCCTCTCCCCTCCAGTTTGTCTCTCCGAAGGCAGTTAACGCAGATGTGTACCGGCGCCCGTCCGAGCTGTGCACAAGAGGGCCCCTTTGCGGTTCCCCCCCGGCGGGGACAGGCAGGTCTCGGGAGCCTCTGGGTGCCGAGCAGTCGGGAGCCGGTGCCGAGACAGCAGGTGAAGAGGCCGTCCCGGAGCCCGCCGAGTCCTGGGAAGTGGCTTTAGCGGCTCTGTGGGGTTTTCTCACGGCTGCGCTGATGTGGGAGCGTCGCTTGACCTCTCCTCCCGCTTTAGCGTCTCGAGTTAGCGTCAAGGAGCAGAATCTCACAGGGTGCCCTCGCCCTGGAAAATTAATACTACAGGAGCTGTTGCAAGGACAGCATAACGAAGTGGACACGCTGGAGGGGAGCTGCCGGGCGCACTTCACAGCTCAGCTTTCCCCTGTTTTAGCTCCCGGGAAGGTACAGTCGACGAATTAAGGGTTTGCATCACACAACGACCCTTCTTTTCCAATTTGACGTTGTAATGATAATTAAGATTAAATCTTAATTAAGATGTTAGATCCTCTGAATCCGCTAGTTACTCCGTGGCTGAAACCATTTGGAGACACAGATAAGTGCGATGTCCTTATGTCCAAGGGTTCGTGGTTCGTGTCTGCCTATTTTTCATGATTGATAATCTACATCGAAACCTCCCTTTGGTTGTTATTTCCAGTGTCGACACACCCTAACTCGATTAACCCCACGAGATTAATCAATACCGACAGAGGTAAATCTGTTTTTTTTCAAAATCCGTACTAACGGATCAGATGCCGCAGATAAACACTGAGGTCACTTTCTTTAGTTCCTTGACATGGAACAAAAATTCATTTAAAGAAACTGCTCTTCTACATTACCGCAGCCTCAGACTTCTACGTGATGAAATATTTTATATAAACAGTCGCTATTCGGCAATTAATCCAATTCTCACTGCAATCATCAAACCATTTTCAGCCTTATTCTATCTGTTTTATCAATTTGCTGTCCGAATTGTTGCTGGACTTACAGGGGTAAAGAAAATACGACTCCCCCCAAAAGGGGCGAGTTACTTTATTAAAAAAACAACAGAAATAGATCTGCATGCCGTAGATGCAGCGCATATTGAGAATTCACAACTTGTTGCCGACCAACTCCAAAGTTACTGTCCTTAGGAGTTAATGAATGCCTGAAACAGCCGGGTAGCTATGAAAGTTAATCAGATGCCGAAATACTCTTTTCCCAGAAAGAGATAACTGCTTGTTTTGAGACCATTGGCCAAAATATTAACCAAACTGTTGCTACTGGGTGTAACACGGCCAGTGGCCGGGTGGCTTTCTCTGAAGATAACCAAGTTCAGGATGTATCAGAAGTCCCAGCTGAGCAGTTAGTGCTGCTTAAACTGAATATTCCTGACATTTCTTTTTGAGCTTAAAACAATTGCATCTGCAATTATAAATCACTCCTTCCTACAGGAAGAGACGGCTACCGCCACCGTACAGCAAAGGTTTAGCACTGGCTAATCTATTGATGGGATACTTTTAAAACCAAAACAAACCTCAACAAAACTAAACAAAACCCCCCTCTGTGAGCACTTGCAAACAATTTGAGAAGAAAAAAAAACCCACCAAAACAAAACCAAACAAAAACTAGACCCCAAACAGTGCTGGAGCCCAGATTTTTAAATGTTCTGTTAGCATCTGACACCATGAAAAGAGATACTGAGGCTGGGTGGGAAGCGGGTAGAAGACACTTTGTGCTTCCATATTTAAGTGATGCTCTAGTAAAATATCATAATATCATATACAGTGATGCAGATTGTTGTTTTTTGTGGGTTTTTTAGACGAATGATTAGAGCCCCTACCTTTGTTAGTATGGCATGTATGTGAGGACAGGCTGGCTCACAATACTCTACAAACTAGAAAAAGACAAATATGGCTAAGACCTTGCACCTGAGTCTTCCAAAAGAAAGATCATAAACAAACACAACCTTTATCCAGAGGAAAATATATTTGAAAAGCAGCTGGATACATACATAAACACATTGCTCATGAAACAGTGCACCGCAAGGGTTTTAAAAAGCCACTCTATCTCTTTGTAAAAGCCCCACATGGCTGAAACTTGATTTTTATCTCACCTGTGACTTAAAATTCCTTGGGATTTGGATGATCAATCACACAGCTGCATGTGACAGATTTTCTAATTATTTCTGCTGGAGAATAAGTCTTTTAACTTCTCACTTCACTGTTGGAAGGTTTTTCTTTCTGGAGTCTCCTGATCAGGTAGCTCATCCAGACACTTGCTACTGTTTTGTTTTGCTTTGCTGTTCTCTGATCACCATGTATGTAGACATCTTTATGGACCAGGACAAAGACATTGTGCAAGCCCTTCTTGTCAGCTCCCCTGCTATTTGGACTTTTGCTCATAATCAGGCTGGGGCTCATGTCTAGAATGTGAGGGAAAGGTATGGTACAGACTAGAGAGAGAAAAGTTACTCATCATAGCTCTTTGGCCCTCCAAGGGGTTGATCTAGAATACATAAAACTCACTTGCTTCTTCTCTCCTGCTCCTGGATTTGTTGTTTTTCTTTAACTATTTGGTTGGTTTGAAATGGTAGCTTGTTTTCCCTTTCCCTTTTTTAGAAAAAGGTTGAACTTACCACCCCTTTTGTATACTCATAAGCAAAAATAGAGCTTCATCTTCCTACAGGAAGGCTTGCAGTGTTATCCCCAAATTCAGTAATCTTTCATGTGCTGCAAGGAAGCTGCTGTAGATTTACATTACAATTAGGCAAAGGAAGAGGAGTCATAGCCTTACCTCCCGGGGGAGATTCCTTTGAACCTGGCCAAGATTAATCAAATTTAAGGAAGATAAGAATTCATCACAGCATCACAGAAAAGGCACAACAATGTGTCTGACTTAGAGCTGAATTTGTCAGATTAAGTCCTTATATATTTTCCTTTTTAAAGTTTGTGAAGTAGTAATATCCTCTTAGATATTATTAAAATAGTAAGTGCATTGAAAAAAATAAGGTATAGATTTACTGGAAAGCCTTGGAAAAGAATGTAACTCATTACTCCATGCACCTACATCTGCCTCAACACTGATGTTGAACACAGTTTTACATCATGAGATGTGATTGCCAAGGTTCATATGTCACTTTAAAGTACAGCTTGCACATAAATTTCTTAAAATGAAAACCTGGACACTGTCTATTACCAAAAATAAAGGCCACCAAAGAGTACAGTAGCAAGATTATTTACCTTGTGTCCCATTCTGTGCTGTAGTACCTGGGAAATGCTCTGCCTCTAAAAGCAGGAAGCTTTTATTTTCAGAGAATAATTTAATGCTATAGAAGGCAGTGTGTTCTGAAGTGGGAAATGGTGATTGCAATATAATCAGTGCACAGAGGGGATGATCATACCTGCCTCTGCTCTCAAGAAATCCATTACACTGGTACTAATCTTTGTATAAAATTCATCATAGACCAGAAAACATTAGTAGATATTCCAAGAAAAATGAAATGTGAAGGAATGCCTAGTGTGAAACAGCACAATATACCCAGATGTGGCATCAACAAGTTATTTTGCACAAAAAACAATTGGGAATATACAAGCAAAGGAAGTCTGCAAGATCAGACAATCTGCAGTAACCTAGAAGGCACAAAGCAGAAGAGGAACACACAGACATGCCTGAAGGCAGCTCTGAAAAGGGCTGAAGCAGGGCAGCAGGTAACAGATTATTATTGAATTGCTCAGCTGTGAGCCTTTTAGGGCCTAGTGGACAACAGACCCTGCTTTACAAGCAGGTCTGTGGTCAGAGGATCAAGAGCCAAATCTGCAGTCAGCAACCCAATAGATGAGATACAAATCATGAGTCTACCAGGACAATGGGCTGTTGTGTCAGACCAGTATTAATGGGTGGGTTTGAGGACAAAGGCAGTGGTAGAGCTTTGTGTAAAGACCTCACTGTACAGACCCATATCTGGATTTTGTTCTCCACAGTCTACTGCAGTCATATGTGTCCTTTGGGATAGTGATGCCTGAGCTTGTCTGGGTGGAGCAGACCCCCCAAGTTTGCTCAAAGGTTTTCATCAGTTGTTTGTGAATCATTATACAGGGAGAAATGAGAACTTATTAAGCAACAGATACTTTCCCCACAGTTTTGCTTTTTCCATTACTTTCACACTCAGATTTGCAGAGGTCAGTAGTATGACCTTCATAAAGGATACACCTATATGAAAAAACAACTGGGGAAGTTCTTCATGGTCATCTTCTATTGGATTTAAATTATTGAACCAGCATGGCTCTTCTCAGATAGAGATGGCATCCTAGCAATTGTTTGAAGCACTTGTTTGAATCTCTATCAGCTTTCCTGGCTCTTCTCCCCAAATCTACCAGATCTTTGCACTGATTCCTAGATATCAGCTGAGTATAGAACTGATGTTCATGTATTTTCAGATATATTTGTATGTGTTTTAGTGTATAATGGAACACTGAAAAATACTAAATGCTTAAGAGTTTTATTTGTGGCAGTCTCTAACATTTTGTACATGTTTGACAACTTCTCTGACGCATGCAATGACATAAGCTATCTCTCTGCCTTTTTGTACAACACAAGTGAACCAGCCTGGAGCCATTATGGTATATTACTGTGTAATTTCAGTATTTGCTTAGAGAGTCATTAATGCAAAATTATAGATGCAAAGAACTCTAATTACTCTGTAGGAAATGTTGTGTGGTAGGATGTGCATGTGTTTTTGAAAGAGCTTGTAATTTGTGGATTTGTAACTGAATATCTGCATTCAATTTCCACTATTAGATAATTACTTCACATATGTGTCTGCTTCCCCAGACTCCTAAACCTGACTTTTTAATGGATAAGGAAAACAGCACTAGTTTACATATCCTCATGTCAGCAAGCTTTTAATAACCATGTGGTAAAAGTTGTACAATTTAGATCCAGGCAAAATAGATGAGAAGACTGCAGTTAAGTTAAAAAAGAAGTATGCTTAGCATCGTGAATTTATGGATTGCATCATAAAACCTGTGAAAAAGTACATGGAAAATATAGTTATATCTTCATATTAAGGAACTCACAGATGCTGTTTCTTAATGTTTACATGGTGGTTTTTTTGCTAGATGAATTTTATCCTGAAAGAACATTTTATTGAAAAAAAGATTTCTAGTTTAGAAACGCAAAATAATTTAAAAATAAGTAAGAGCAGTGACTCAGTCATTAAGACAAATCCCACCTTTAATGAAGTCTCCCCATAACAAAAACTTGATCTCTCAGACATTTGCATGTCTCAGGAGAGACAGAGAATCTATAAGCATCACTATCAGGACTAGCAGATGGCAGGTACAGTTAGGACATCAGCCCCCTTTGCCATATCATTGTATTCTGATCTCAATCAATGGGGAAATGTCCCTAATTTGTCTACTTGTCCTTTTATTGTATAATCTTTTGCCCTGGGTCAGATACCAGGATCGATGGATTCTCATGTTTTCTGTTGAATTCACTGGCTTTGTATTATGAAAGGGCTACTTAGGATGGTGACAGAAGACAGTACTTGATGAACTGAAAGCACCTTCCACCATAAATCTGCCGAGGGATTACTGTAAGCAAACACCAAGGAACATTGTAAGCAAAAGCAATCTGGGGAGAGGCCCTGAGAACTTCAGAAAAACATGCACTTTTAAACCTGCAGCTTTTCAATCTGAAGCTATGTTTTGGTGAAGTGCTATTGTTAGATCACTCTAACCCTCACAGATCTGCTTGGAAGCTGTGGAACACATGTAGCGAACCCATGGGTTTATGATACCAAAGTAAGTCGAATGGATTGGAAACAGTATTTTCTGATGAGGTCTTTTATGAAGGAGATTTGGGGTGCTCTTCTCAATAAAAATGGTAAGAAAAGCACTTAATTTAGTGGAGGCAAGACCACACTGGAAATGTGTTGCACATCAGGCTCTTACAAATAGCTGAAGTAAATGAGAAGCTCTTGCATCTTGTGACAGACTATGTGTGCTAATTTTCCACTGCTGTTTTTGCTTTCTCCTACAAGACCCAGAGGAATATACTGTTTATATTCTCAGTTAGTTTTATATACTCAGATTATTCCAAGCCCTGTTTAATGAACATGTTAAAAAACTACAATGAGGTCTCAGTTTCACATATTGAAATGGTCTGTCAAAAATAAAGTGCATAACCTGTTCACCACTCTGGTAGGGTTTCAGAGCTGGTTCTCTCTCCCCTATTGCTTCTGACCAGCAGATCTAATTGTTTCTGCCAGCATGTGAGGGTGCTTTGGCAACTAATTTGGCGTTAAATAATATATGTTGCTTTGTTATGCATTTAGTAGCTAATATTGACCCAGGACGAAAGAACTGAAAAGAGGTCAGTTAAAGGAGAGGGATAGCTAGCCAAGCTGTTCACTCTCTCAATATGAATGAAATGAAGGAGAAGGGACTTACCTTCATCAGACTTTATAGTCCTTTTCCAGTGTCATAGAGCATCAACGTGACCAAATTTAAAAGTAACACAATGTCTGTGAAATGGGGTTTAGTCTCATTCCTACATAGAATATATATGTGGCTTTTGGTTATATTTGAGAGTACGTACATTCCAGTTCAGGTTTTAATAAAATTAATACTTGCACCTGGCACCACCGTTTTGTAGTGGCGATGGAACAGATCTATAATTGCAATTATTCTCCTCCTGGGTGATTTAGTTCAACTCCCTGTGTCACGCAGGATATTTCTCTACATTATTTCTACTACTTATCTAATCTATTATTGAATAGTTCTGGTGATGGTGCCTCAATTACCTCCATTACCTCTCTCCCAGTGCTTAACTGCTCTGTCTGATACCACTCTCTCCTGCCTGACAATGAATAGCTTGGGTTGTATGACATGTAGTTTTAGGCTGTGTTCCTCAGTTTGATCACTTTCACATTGTTTAAAACATCCACTTTGAAGAGGCTTATAGTGTCACCAGGATTTGTGCAATCTTTTCCATCCACAGGCTTATGAACTAGGATCCTGTCCAATCCTTCTACCATTGATGTGGCTTTTCTTTACTCTTTCCTGAAATATTTATTGCGTGTGATCTGTTTTGTTTCCTTCCCAAATGCACAGGCCAGAAATACTCAAAGTACAGTGAAGTAGTACCCAAGCTGGTGATGTACAGTAAAAGTTTAAAAAAATTTGCTATATCTCCTTTTTTTGATGTTCCAGTGACAGAATACACTGCAATGCAATGTAAATTTTCTGAATTCTTGTTGTTTAGGGTGAGTGTTTTAATGTATTGTTTAATTTTGTTTGTAGAATGAATCCTTTTATCTCTCCACCTATCCACCTATCTGTCTGTCAATAGAGCTATCTCACTTTCACTTCCACTATGCAATTTAACCACAGTATATTGATAACACCACATATTTTGCTCACAGAAGCAGATCTATGGCTCCTACCCTTATTTTCAAGTAAGCAGCACATCTCTCAAGAGCATTTTGTCAGTGACCCTACTGCCCTAAATATTATGTCCAAGAGAAAATGGTAAAGAAGAAATAAAATTTATTATAGGCTGAGGTTCTGAATGAATTCTTTAACTCAGTCTTCACTGGCAAAGGCTCTGACCACACCACCCAAGTCTTGGAAGGCAGACGCAGGGACTGTGAGAATGAAGACCTTGGGCCCACTGTAGGAGAGGATCTGGTTCAAGACCATCATAAGAACCTGAACATGCACAAATCCATCCATGGGTCCTGAAGGAGCTGGCAAATGAAGTTGCTAAGCCACTGAAAAATCATGGCAGTCAGGTGAAGTTCCTGATGANGAACCTGAACATGCACAAATCCATCCATGGGTCCTGAAGGAGCTGGCAAATGAAGTTGCTAAGCCACTGAAAAATCATGGCAGTCAGGTGAAGTTCCTGATGACTGGAAAAAGGGGAATATAATCCCCATTTTCAAGAAGGGGAAAATGGATGACCCGGGGAATTACAGACCAGTCAGT
>NDXB01015953.1:0-32536 GCA_002631895.1 Agapornis roseicollis
AAAAGAAAAGAAAAGAAAAGAAAAGAAAAGAAAAGAAAAGAAAAGAAAAGAAAAGAAAAAAGTTATACTTGTTGCTTTTTATTTTTCTCATATCTAGAGCCTAAAATTTGATTATTCTCAGAATAAACTCCTTTATAGTTCTTTAAAATTATCTATTGGTGTATTCTGATGTGTTTCATACCCTACTCCACTGTTCTTTTTCCAGCTAAGATACATGTTACCTATATAGGTATTCCTAAAGAACAGCAAAGTCTCTCATTCACCTCTCTGTGGGGAACATAGAGACAAAGAAATCGTTTGCTACCTTTCCCAGTAGGAGCAAAGGATATGCTTCCCACCAGAAGCAGCTGCTGCTACTTCATGCCTTCTTGTACTGAAAGATGTGGTACCACCTGTGCAGATACCTGTTTACATTATGGTTCCTCATCTCTAGTACTTATTAATAGCTTTCTTGCAATGACCTTGTCTTTCCTGTGTGATGCTTTTATATCTTGTCCACTTCTGGACCTCACCAAGTGTAGTAGATGTCCTGCTTCTGATGCTTTTGAACTTTCTGTTGTTATAAAGTTTCACTTTTAGTAAATTGCTTCTCGCTTTGCTGCTGGTTATGGGCTCATTATCCCTTTCTCTCCTGGCTAAGGGCTTGTTTAATTATTTCATGCAATGAGTCATAACTTGGGAAGAAGAGACTGAAAAAGCCTCATGTGAAGTGCTGTACAATCCTCTAAGAGCTAAAGGGTCATGTTCACTTGAAGCATTGAAGGGATTTTAAGTTGGGTTTCTTTCATGTCAGCCTGTTGGTAAAGGCTGACCTCACCTTCCTCCTTAATTCCCCAAGCACTTGCATCTTGATAGCTCTCGGCTCAGCATCTGTGTACTTTATGCCCCAGGGCAAGCTTTTCCCCCTCACACCTTGAGGATTTCAGCCATCTAACTCTGGAACCTGCTTTCTGCTTATGGAACTCATCACTCTGAGAGAGGCTCCACCCTTCAGGCTATGTGCATGTGTTAACCTTCTCACCAAATGCTGACAGTTTAAAATTAAAACATGTCAGCGCTAGTTAAGCTGAACATACAGTCTTATGATCATGACAAAGTAGTTTGGGTCAAGATTTGTCTTGCAATTTTTCTTTGTAGTGGCTTGTAAGAAAAAGTCCCTTTGGCGCTGACCCTGGCATTAACTTTCTGGCTAGAAGGTAGCCAGACAAGTCATTGTTGTTGTTTGTTCCCTCCTCTAGAAAATAATAGTTTCTAAAGGATGCTTGTATATGTACTCATTAGTGAAAACCCCCATGCTCCTAAAAAAGATATCCAAAATTTACTGTTAATGACTGCTGCTGTTGAACCCAGGACAGTGGCTAACCCAGACTTCTTGGAGGCACCAAAACTTAACTGGTGTTGCCTGTGGAACTTACATGACGTTCTGACATATAATTCATGGTGTGAAGTACTTAGGGGGTCAGAAAGTAAGCAACCAACTAAAAGAAAGTCTGTGACTTCAGTATTATATCATGGGGCTGAACAAGTGGGTTTTGGGGTCCAATTTTAGGACATTTTCTAGGTTCAGTCATAGTACTTGAAACAGAAATCAGTTCATAGCCTTATTCTCTTTACTACCAGGAGGCAACATCAGGAGAGGCAGAAGAAGCATGTGTCAGGACCTCCCTCTGGATCAGTACTCTTTCTTTCTTGTAAAATGGAAGTTGCTTTTCACCAGCAGGAAACAGGAAAATTGCATGTAAGAAACTGCTCAGCATAAACACCAGCAAATTCATTATTTATAGTTGTTTAATGAAAGTTTTATGTTAACAAATCTTTTTTCAGTGGATGTCTCATAAGCTATTTGCTGCCTTTTCCTGTCTTCTTGCTTCTTCAGTTCACTAGGTCACATTCATTGCAGGTGAAGCTTTCAAAGAAATACAAATAAGGATTTGAAGTGAGTCAGTGTTTTTGAGCACTCATGAGCTACAAAATGCCTTGCTCCATCTGATTCAACTCCATTATTTGTTGCTTGTAAATTTTCAGGAGAAGCATGTTTAAAATGTCACAATACGAAAATGTATTTTAATATAATTTAGTCTGAATATTGATGGTGCTTGCAGTGTTCCCATCTGTGCTTATGCACCTTTTCTTTCTATAAATAGGTAAAGGGAGCTGCATTTTGTTCAGCTCTTGTCTTCAGTGAGTGTCTTACAACTTTTTTTTAAGTCTATGTTTGCAGAGGTCATTATGAATAACACCTTGTTGAAGCTGCAGTCAGAGATAAGAGATTTATACATGGGATCCTGAAGTAAGGCCTGGATATGATGATTTTCACTAGTTTCAGGATTTTATTTCATACTTTCAGTGAACTGACTCTGTCAGAATGATTTCTCCAGGCCTGACACTTCTTCTGCTTGGTCTTATTCTCAGGACAGAGCACATGCATCAACCAAGTTCAACAAGGCATGCTTCATCTGCTTCCAACTCCTTTCTCCTCATGACAGTATTACCAGCTACTGCATTTTAAAGCAGGCTGTGTTGCTGATCATCAAGACTGTGGGTGTTGAGGGATTTATCTGCAAGCTTGAAATTAAGCAGAGGCAGAAGTACTCAGGCCATTAGCATTTATTTGTGCTTCAAGCATGGATAGATAGAATTTGAATCTTTACACCAATGTACCAATTAAATACCTTCTTTTTTCTTTTTTAAACAGAGTAGTAAAATAGTCAAAATTCATAGTATGAATGAAGATCAGATCTGTTTTCTTCCAGACAATGTAATCCAACAGCTTTACCCTTCCATTTAGTAAACCCACATTGCTGTCCATGGCATGTGTTGTATTTACTATGTCTGTGAAGCCCAGCATAACAAGCAACTGAGATAAATAGCCTTCAGTTGATAAAGAAACCCACTGTTGAAAGGAGGTGTTGTAATCACAGCTGGCTACGCCTCTGCAGCACTCTGCGGGCAGCCAGGAGGTTTGGAGGTACAGACACAAACTGTGTCCCAGCTGGCAGCTCAGCCACACCAAAGCAGAGGTAAGGAAGGACAAGGAAACTAGCAGGGTCTCATCTGCCCTTCATTCACTTCAATTTTCCTAGTGGCCCCACTGTTTATGTCAGATGTGCCTACTTCTTACCTAGCTACCTAATTATTTTCATTAGCAAAATTGCATCCCTCAGCCCAGAACACAGAGAGATTAAGTAGGACAGTGACAGTGAGAGCACAAGAGGAGCAAGGGCTGTACCACCCCATTGATTTTGCCATAGCTAATCTCTACACATCTTCACTGATGCTTCAGACAGAGCAGGATGGCCAAATGACCAATGGTCACCCCTTTCTAGAGAAGTCCCCCTTCTCCATTTGGAGCAGGTCAGGGGCATTCATTGGATCATCTACTTACAACCGTCCTGCCATAAGCAGGGACACATCATGCTAAACCAAGGCTCTGTCCAACCTGACCTTGAACACTGCCAGGGATGGAGCATTCCCAGCTTCCTCGGGCAACCCATTCCAGTACCTCATCACCCCCACAGTAAAGAACTTCCTCCTCGTATCAAATCAAAGCTTCCCCTGTTTAGGTTTTAATCTGTTATCCCTTGTCCTGCCACTACAGTCCCTAATGAAGAGTCCCTCCCCAGCATCCCTATAGGCTCCCTTCAGATACTGGAAGGCTGCTATGAGGTCACCATGCAGCCTTCTCTTCTCCAGGCTAAACAGCCTCAACTTTCTCAGCCTGTCCTCATACGGGAGATGCTCCAGTCCCCAGATCATCCTCGTGGCCTCCTCTGGACTTGTTCCAACAGTTCCATGTCTTTTTTATGTTGAGGACACCAGAACTGCACACAATACTCCAGGTGAGGTCTCACGAGAGCAGAGGGGCAGGATCACACCCTTTGACCTTCTGGTCATGCTCCTTTTGATGCAGCCCAGGGTACAGTTGGCTTTCTGAGCTGCAAGCACACACTGCAGACTCATGTTCATTTTCTTCTTGACCAATACCTTCTTTGCAGGCCTGCTTGAATCTCTTATCTACCCAACCTGTACCTGTGCCTGGGATTGCCCAGACTCAGGTACAGGACCTTTAACTTGGCATAGTTAAACTTCATAAGGTTGGCATCTGGCCACCATTAAAGTCTGCTTTACTGATTTTAAATACTAGCAATAATTATTGCAGCAAACAGACCACACATACTGTCCAGAAGAAGTCTAAACAGTCATTAACACCTTTTTGTCCAAGACTTCTGCAGCAGTCATTTATTGTTGACGCGGGAGTCATGGACAATGCTGAGACGATCAATGTGATCAAGCGAATGCCAAAGTTGACAAAGTGTCAACCTTATATAGAGATTCTTAGCACAGTTACATGGATTTGGCAATTGTTGATTGGGCACCTTAACCCTTAACAATGCTAGGATTGGATAACACCGTCCTGGGAACTCGAGCCCCAGAACTTCCCAGCTCCCCCTCTTCTCCACCTACCTCTGANTGGATTCGTCAACCCTTAACAATGCTAGGATTGGATAACACCGTCCTGGGAACTCGAGCCCCAGAACTTCCCAGTTCCCCCTCTTCTCCACCTACCTCTGAGTTCTTACAGCTGGTGTTTCTTTTACTCCCTAATCCACGGCCTTCAGTTTATCTCAACTCCATTTCTACTCTCAGGCAGCCTGCCTTACACCAAGGTCTCTGGATTGCTCACAAAATGTCCACTTTTATACAGCCTATCCACAATTTATAGGGTGTGTGCTCCCCTGGGGCACTTTCAGGGACATTTAGCTTTCTCAAATGATTTGAAAGCTATTATCACTGTCATGATTGTCTCTACTTCATAAAATAGCTTATTTGTTGACGGCCCTCTGTCATGATTTAAGCCCAGCTGGTAATTCAGAACCACGCATCCACTCGCTCACTCCCCACTTCTTCCTCCCCAGTTCCTGGATGGTTGGGGAGGAGAATCCAAAGAATGTAACTCCCACTGGTTAACATAAGAACAATCTAGTAACTAAGGTGTAACACAAACCCACTGCTGCTACCACCAAGAATAATAGTGATAAGGGAAATAACAAGGGGAGAGAATACAACCGCTCATCACCCGCCAACCAATACCCAGCCTGAACCAAGCAGTGATCTAACCCTTCCGGGTAACTGCCTCCAGTTTTACATCCTGGGCATGATGTGCTGTGGTATGGAATACCTCTTTGGTTAGTTTGGGTCAGGTGTCCTGTCTCTGCTTCCTCCCAGCTTCCTCTCCTCCTTGGCAGAGCATGAGATTCACAAAGTCCTTGGTCAGACTAAACATTACTGAGCAGCAACTGAAATCATTGGTGCTATCAGCACTATTCCCAGGCTGAAAGTCAAAAACACAGCACTGCACCAGCTACTGAGAAGGATTAAAATGACTGCTGTTGCTGCTCTGTGCTACAGGACACCTTCCTATGCAGTAGTACAACTTCAGGCATGAGCTGTCCCTGGCTGGGTTCACTAGCTGATCCTGTTACTGCCTATCTCTACTGCAGATCAACACACTCTCTGCTTGTGGATGCCAAGGCTGGACACTGCAAAGCCTGAAGGTACCTCACAAATGTATTTTGGGATACTGAAGAAAAGCTTTTCCATTTAAGCCCCACTGAGTGATGATCTTGAAATGGGCGCTGTGGCTGAACCTCTGTAATGCTGTAAAGGCTTGACATGTTCACGGAGATGACAGCTTAAATTAGATTTTCAGCAGCTGCATGTACATATTTTTCTCTCTCAACTGATGAGAGCTGCAATGTAACAAATACTCTGAAGCCAGGTGTTTAAGTTCAGCAAGCGAGGGAAAATGCTGATATTACTCAGGAACTGATTTGTGTCTGCCAATATCTGCCACCACTGGCTGAGGCTTGGCATAACAACTGAGAAAGTATGTTGAAAATGTGACAGCCAGTGAACACGTTCTTTTTGATTGCTTCAAACTGGGTAGTGTTTGCACAGATGGGACAGCTGCCTTGGCATGCAGGAGTACTGGTTGTGTCGCTTTGCTAGAAGGGGGTTTGTAGCAACAGTTATCCAAAATACTATTTTATCATCATTGGGAGGCAATTTGTGCTCAAGACCTGGATTTCTCAAGTTCTAAACCTGATTGTCTGTTTCATCAACACAATACTCGTGCATGCACTAAACCAACATTTCTCTAAATGAGAACAGGAGGAAATGAATCTCTCTGAAATGGTAGTTAGCTGCCACAGAAAAAGGCACTTCAAAACTACTGGAAACAAAAGAAAAAAGTGGCTTCTAGAAGGCAAAAGTGAATTCATGAATCACAGCAAGCTGCTTAAAGACCAGGATTAGGTAGTGTACTGGCTTTCCTTTACAGGCATTACATTTTCTCTCTACTACATCAGTATGTCTACAGGGGAAAGAATGTCTTTCTGTTATGATGTTTAATGGCCTTTTTCATGATAAAACTGATAAAAATCTCTTGTCTCATTGTAATTTATACTGCTTTATTTTAGAGCAGTTAGGAGTTAATATAGGTTTATAAATTAGGAGATGTATGCTATAATGTCATTAAATCCAGTATTATATGAGTGAAATTTTGAAGAAATTATGGCAGAAAAGACCACTGTGGCCATTTAGTAATCTCTTGCTGAATTTATAATTGGAAATGTTGAAATTCAAACCTACAGTCAGACTTGAGAAAGAACTGCGATACATCCCTACTGATGAAGGCCAGCATTGTCTTGAGCTAAGTGCTAGGCAGGTAGATGCAGCCCTGGCCTGACCAGGGTGCAATGCAGCTGTATTCCTAGAATAAATGGTGTCACATACGAAAGATCTCCCTGCACTGACCTAAAAAAGGAGCATTTTACCCTCAGTCCTGATGAAGTAATCTCTGCTGGAGTGCATAAATACCACTGATTTTTTAAACAGCTCTAAAACATAATATTAATGCCTGAAGAGAACAGCAAAAGAGCATTTCCAGGGAAAAACCCCACCATGTTTCCCTGCTCGATGCCACAATGGGCTGAGACGAAACCAAAGCTGGTTGAGAGCTAACAAGTTTTAGAACACAGTCAAAACTGAGAAATGCAAAACTTATAAATAGATGGGATCATACAATGGAGTAAGTCTGTAGAGAAAGGCAAGAAGGTTTAGCTTTCGTTTCCCATCTCATATTCCCATCACACATCCACCACTTCATCACCCTAAATCTGGCATGTGAGATGAAGAAGCCAAAGGACAGAGAGTAGGAATGCAAGAATAGGAACAGAAGGAATGTCAGAGCTTGAGCAAGAAACCAAAGGGTGGGTGGCAGAAACAACCCTGTGAGTCCAGTTTTGAACATTCATATTAGAGATGTTCAGGTTTAAACACCTGCCCATGTGGTGAGGTGCTCCAGTGGTGGCACCTTTACTTAGAGAAGTGAGTAGTAAGAATGGGGCAACAGAGAGCAGAGGTAGACCCAGGTCTGTCTCAGAACTTTATTAATGAAGGTGTCTGAAGTCCCCATTCTGAACAGATCCCCTCCTGGCTTTTGTGTAGAAGTACCGTGAGTTCCTGCACAGAGCTAAAGTTTGTGTCAAACACTTGAATGAGGGGAAGGATCGATTGCAATACTGCATCACTCTACAAATCCCAGTACGGGCAGTCTTCAAGCCAAAGACATCCTGCTAGAAATGATAGGTTTACACAGCCCATTGTACTGAGCAAATGATCAATGAAGACCTCAAAACCCCCACAGTTCAAGTTTAGTTCAATTGAAGGAGGAGGAAGAGGGATGTCAGAGAGGAAGCATTTCAGAGGTTCAGGTTTAGCACAACTCTGAGATTTTTGTCTGAAATTCATATTATAGTGCCTCTGCTGAAAAGCACAGAACCTGAATATTGGAACATAATGACATGCACATTGCAGCTAAGCAGATCCTGATTCAATTCTGACTGATTATAACTGCAGTGGAGAACTTCAGCCAGGAAAGTTTGATAAACTGCACAATAGCATGGTGAGCTGTTAGCAGCGGAAAATGATAAATGTGAGGTTCTTTTTCAAATGGAAACTGACTGACAACTATATCTCTAGTGAATAACAGGTATAATTTCATTTGTTTCTCTCTACAGACATGACTGAACAAAGATCAAGTCAAATAAATGTTTGAAAGCTAGGTGCTGCAGAGTGTACCTTTTCACTGCCTGAAACCCAGGGTTGAATATGGGGCCCTGGTAGGAGTGTTCCATGCAGCACATGGGCAGGGTCCCACAAGAATGGCATTTCATGGTACTGCAAAGGTTTTTGTATCTCATTATTCTTTTCCCAGCAGTGGCTGTAGGGGAATGGACAACAAAAAACATAGTAAGGCCAGGCATGTAGGTTCTTTTGCCCTAGCAGTCTGCCCACATCTACACAGAGAAACATCCATTCTTCAGGGGCTCTACAACCACAGCCTTGGCATTGATGGTGAGTTGTTCTAGACACCTGAGCAGGTGCCTCAGGACCTGCATGTGGAATCAGACTGATTTGTAAGGCAGGACATCATGGCTTGAGCACACTTGTGCATCAGTATGTCCAAATGGCATCACACAAAAGTCACCTGTATCAGCAGAGATTGCATGCCTAGGTCACTCTGAAATGTGCCCTTAAAATAGGAACCTAAAGAACGAGCATACTTTAAGGAGCTGGATGTGGTCTTGGGAGCAGGGATAAGGCTTTCTTTTTTACAAGTACCTTCCCTAATCACTATGGTCTATATCCAGACTCCTGCATGGCATTTTATTGCCTGCATTGTCAGAGGAGAATTTCTGCACACTGTCAGGCTTTCAAGAAGAAAGAACTAAAAACCACATCTCAGTTTAACCTATACCTCAGAGAAGTGCAGCATCTATCTAGAGCACCTTAGGGAACAAGGCACCCAAACATAATTTTCCATTTCCTATGTTGATTAGTCTAACCTGTAAAATACTATATAAAGCAAAGCTGGGAAGTCACAACACTTTTTCAGCTTTCCATTTCACACAAAAGTAACAGCTGTAGTCACCGTGTTTTGTAGGAATTACCTGATGAACACAACATTATGCTACAAGTGCCCCCACTGGACATCGTTACCTTTTGGGCTTATGCAGTGCAGTGCCTCGATTTTGGGCTGTCATCAGGCTTGGGCATAAACAAGGTGTTAAAAGGTTTGGTGCTGTCAGTTCTGAGTCTGTGCTGGGTCACAGAGGGCTGAAACAATCTGGAATCTGATGGTTTGTGTGCAAACTGTTTCTGGTGTTTGTAAACCCACAGTTTGAGTAAGGGTTCTTTTATCTCCCTTTTGAAGTCTGGCAGCTCTGTCCCGTTTACATCAGCCACCCTTAAGGGTACTACCCCATCACTTGAGCTTGCTCTGTACAAATTACAATGTGGATAAAAACTTTTCTCATTATGTATTTATATAGCAGTTGTAACCAGACTTCCAGTTTTACCATAGAATATGCCCTTAATTACATACAAGAAGGTTACTTTGCTTCTTTTTTCTGTTTTAGTGTGTGTGTGTGTGTGTGTGTGAAAACAAGCTTCGTATCTGCAGCTAATTCAAAGCCAGTCACAGAAAGGTAGCCTTTGTTTGAACTGTGTCATGAGTGACTATGCAATTATTTTTGCCTTTGCTTTCTTGGAAAGCATATATTTATTTTCCATACCTTCCCTTTCTACAGAACAGCTTTGTACTTGAGGTGATGAGTATGCAGTAATGGCTTTATGAATCATAGCTCACACATTAACGCTGTGCCCAGCCCATGACTTAGGAGTGAAAGGTGGAAGATAGAGGCAGTCTGTATGGCCTTGTTAAGCTGTTTGAAATGAAAGAGCCAGGAAGAGTTACTGAGCTTTCAGCCTATGATCTGAGGCTGCTTAGACAGAAATGACCTGCGCAGTCAGAGGAGAGGAGCCCTGTCCCTCTCAAGCTTGTCAGACACACTACAAAGCTGAGCTTTGAAAAGAAGAACCAAGCAAAAAGGGGAGGAGGAATTAATTTAGTTTTTTAAAAAATGGAACCTGAGTTATACTGTTGTCGACAGGTTGTTTCTGAAGGAGGATCCTTGGCTTTCCACAAATGTCAGATCACTCTAGTCCTAAGCCTCTTTAAAAACATTTAAAAACTTAGGCTATCTGAAGCTGAGGGAAGGAGGTTTCTTTAAATGCCAAAATTCACAGGTTAACAACTATGGATTTTTGGGGAGGATGACAGTTTTAAAAACACGAAGACTGGTGATGTTTTTTTTCCCTGCTATGGATGGAATGGGAAATCAGGGCATTCCCGTGCCCTTCAAAGACCTCAGACAGAAGCTTCACATTTTCCTACAGGTAGTTTTAGATGCTGGAGAAGTGAAACTTCTGAACTTATTATTAAGGTTTAGAGGAGGACAGGGAGATAGATGGAAACCTATTCCTAAACATTTGCAGAGCCAGAGACATTAGCAACTGAAACCTGGTATATAAATGTGAGTAAAATGTACCAAGTAACATGTGGAGTAGAAAGCATTTATTGTTATGTTTAAGTGCTTGCAAAATGTCTCTTTGTTGTTATATTTATGAGGAGAACTTTGCATACAGAACATCAATCTCTTACAGAGCCAACACATTACTGTGATAGAAATAGTAAATTAGCAATAATATGGATCAAATAGGGGAGCTCTCAGCAACGGGAGTTTACCTTTATCACATAAAATGAAAGAGGAAAACCTATTTTATACCTTTATGTCTTTGTCAGCCCACATGACAAGAAAGCAGTTACCCCTGCTGCCAGGTGCTTTTGACAGCACTGCAAGAAGGCATGCATAGCAGAATCTGACACCATAGGGATTAAATGGTCTGAATGTTTTATTTCAAATGACAGTTGTATTCATCTCCCCTTTCTGGCCTGCCTACCCGCAAAACCTGAACAAATAGAAGGGCTGGAGGGCAGGAGCGCTACAGAGGTCAAGACATTTACACTACTTTGGACCAAGGCAACAGCATCCCTTTGAAGACTTTCACACCACTGGGGCATGCTTTACTTTGCATGATTTTGCAAGCAGATGTTATAGCAGTGGCAGTGAAATTAAGAGAGCTCATAAATGGGCAAGATGTTTCAAAGGACAGAAATAACCCACTCTGGCCTCCACCAGAAAAGTGGTGAGAGGAACCCGGCTGAAACTCAAGCCAGAGAGGTCAGGGCACATCTAGGCTTCCCAGTCTTCACTACCTACCCACACTTGCTCTTCTGTGCAAAAAACCAACTTACCTCATGTCCAAACTGCACACAAATATTGAAGCTTCAGCTTTGGGTGAACTCCTGGGCTTCCAGATCTGAGCTCACTGCTGTCTCACATGGGCTCAGCTGACATGAAACTTGCACTGGTATTAGTCAAACTGGATGAGTGCTCAGTGCTCACCTTCAGCCACTCCGTCATCCAGAATGGCTAGTACCAATTTCTGGCAGTGTTCTTTCTTTGCAGAGCCAAAGTCAATACATGGCATAGATCTGTTAGACCCATGTCAGTAGATATGAATGCCCAAAACTACTCTTCAGCAGAAAACTGACACAGAAACAACTACCACTACCTCCGTTTTTTTACCTGCAACAAAGACTATGCAGCTGAAACTCCCTCAATACTCCAATATACCCTGATTAAAGACCTAAACTTTCATGGATAGGAGCTAGAAGGAAGGGCCTGTTTTTTCTATAAACTAGCTCTATCCAATTGCTACAGGCTGAGTAGGTTCCTTGGTCTTTTTAATAACAGAAGGAGTTTTCTCATGAATATTTGCTTGCATATCTTACTATAACCTAAGAATTTTGAAAGACTAATAGAGTAAACAGAATGCCAGTTTTGCTTTATTTTGATACTGCTTAGGTTATGTATGTATGTACTTCTGGAAAAATGCTAGAAGAGCAAAGTTTGTGATCTAAATAAATCTCATATTTAGTTCTTCTAAAATTACATCTAAGTTTTTGTTGTGATGCAGCCTTTTTGTTTCACAGAGTACAGTGGTTAGTTGCTTAGTTATGATGGAGTATTTCAATTGCTTAACTAAGATGTGGGAGATCTTTTGTAGTTTTAATATACTTCTGCAAGTAAGGGAGAGATTATTACATAATCCATTAAATGCTGTAGATAGCTAAAGTTTGTAGAAGATTGCAGTGTCATGGTTTAAGCCTAGCCAGTAACTCAGCACCACACAGCCATTATCTTATCACCCTCTTTTCTTCCCCTGTGGTAGGACTGGGGAGGAGAATTGTAAGAATATAAACCCCACTGGTTGAGATAAGAACAGTCCAATACAAATACAAAATATAATATAAAATACTACTACTAATAATAATGATAAAGGAAATAAGAAGGGGAGAGAATATAAAACTATAAAGGGAAGGGGAAAAAACAATAAACACAAGTGATGCACAACACAATAGCTCACCACCCACTGACCAATAAATACTCAGCCCAACCCGAGCATCGATCTGGGCCATCCAGGTAATTCTTCTCAGTTTGTATCCTGGGCATGACGTGCTGTGGTATGGAATACTCTTAGGCTAGTTTGGGTCAGATGTCCTGCCTCTGCTTCTTCCTGGCTTCCTGTGCCCCTCCTCACTGGCAGAGCATGAGAGACTGAAAAGTCCTTGATCAGGGTAAGAATTACTTAGCAACAACAAAACTATTGGTGTGTTATGATCATTATTCTTGGACTAGAGCTGAAACAGCACTGCACCAGCTATTAGGAAGGAGAAAAATAACTGTTAAAGCTGAACCCAGGACATGCACACACACTACATTGTATTCAAGTTATTCAGATGTTATTAATTTCTCCATTTCCAAAGAGTTGCATGGCTTCAATCTATTCTATCAAATGTTATACAGTTAAAATCTCACACAGGTTTGAAATCCTATAACAATACAAGAACAGAGCTAAATTTCTATTGTTGTACCAAGATTGCAGTTCACAGATCATGGAGGGTTGCTAAGGAAGGGGAGTTTGAGCTTTGTGAGTTAATCAAGATGAGAATTTTAAACTTTCACTCTTCAGTTGTCTTGCTTGTCTGAAAAGAATTGTAATTGTTATCATAATGAGCCTTAAAAATAATTAACTGTGCTATTTTTTTATTACTTTGAATACAGGGACAAAAAAGAAAGAGATTTGCCAGTCCAGTCCCTGTACTTAAAAACAGGACTGTTACGTATTCCATGCATGACCATAGTCAGGATTTCACAGTTATGCAGCTAAGCAAAGCAGTATCTGATCCCCATGCAGCTTGTCATCTAGCAGATTTTTTGTTCCTATCCTGAGTAGTCTTGTGCTGCTAGGGCTCCTTATAGAGCACCTGTGAATTGTCAAGGGATTCTGTAAGCAGTTTTGGAAGCCAGTCTGCTGAAGAGGAAAGGAGAACATATGGATATAAGTGGTTGATCTTGTGCACCTTGATGATAGATGATTGCAAATCATAGAATCATAGAAGAGTTAGGGTTGGAAAGGACCTTAAGATCATCTAGTTCCAACCCCCCTGCCATAGGCAGGGACGCTTCTATAACTTTCACATAGAAGTAGAATAAATGCATCCATCAGGATGGAGTCCTCAGGCAGTGAATGCTATCCTTGAGGCAGGTCCCAGTCAGTTCACCCAGGGACAGAGTATCTCAAATTTGGGGTAAAATAGTCATCTTTAAGAAACTTCAGGGCAGATATAATTTAGCCCAGGCTATCTCTAATGCGGAGATCCTACATGACCCACCAGTTGAAATAAACCTTACCTCTGCTTTCTAAACCTCATTCGCACCATTTAATATCAAAGAATAAACACATCATTTCTTCAGTTTGACTACTGAGAATGGAACCAGTTTAGCACGAGTTATTATATTTATGTATGTGCTATGTCCTGTCCAGGTCCATGGGTCTACCATTACAGATGCCTAGAGTATACTCACAAAATGTCTTTTTATTGAAGAATGCAGGGGGAAGGGGTGGGGGTGTGGTGGTGTTAAAAATCAGACATTTTCCTGCTACATCCTTAAGGATGTCCTCATACAGAAATTTTAGTTAAGGACTCTCTGAGCATTTTTAATCAGAAAGAGACTAGAATGGAAAACTTGCCCTTTTCAGACAGAAAATGTACATTTTCATGTAGTTTTGTTTGTCAGATATTCAGAAGGTTTTTGTTGGTTCCAGCATGAAACAAAAACAAAATTTGAAGCTTAAAAGTAACTTCAGAATTTAGCATTTACTTTTAATATTTATCTCTACATATAATTTTTTTGCATTCCCATAGATAGAAAAATTCTCATAATAGCAAAGATGATGATAACAACATCACCAAAAAATGCATAAAATCCATATTTTTTCTGTTTCTGGAGGAGAAAGATTCATTTAGAGTTCTTACATTCTCCATGAAAGTGATAGAGAGAAAAAAATCCTATCAATAAGTATTAAGAAAGCTGTCCTATTTGACAGCAATAAAGCTGTCAAGGTCTGCTGTCTCACAGCTCACTTGGGAAAGATTGAATCTGAAGATTTCTGATTCATTAACATGCAGATTATTGATATTATAGCCTTGTTATAGCTCACTGCATGAGAGCATCTGCATCAGGATTGACCACACACTCAGTTCTCTTATATTCTGTCCAGGTTCTTCCAACAGATCCTTTGCGTCTGAGTACCCTCCAGCATCTCATTAAGCAACACATCTAACACCTGCACTGTCTTCTCCCAAGAAGGACATGTGGGTGCAGTAAAGTGTTTTGTTAATGGTGGGACTTCCTTGACATTTTTTAGGTAAAAACCTATGATCTTAGGTATGCAAAAGTGAGTTGAAATGCACTAGTTCATGCTCCACCAAATAAACAGCCCAAGTTCAATGCCAGCTTCTTCTGAATTGTGGAGAAATTTTCCATAGCTTATCACCCTTTTGGTCTGCTACTTAAAAGAAACAGTGCAAAAGTTTTTTGTTTTGGTTTGATTTGGGGGTGTCCTGGGTTCAGCAGTTGCAGTCAGTTTTTCTTCTCTTTAGTAGCTGGTGTTTTGACTTAACCCGGGAACGAGGCTGATAAGGCCGATGTTTTTGGTTGTTGCTGAGCGATGTTTGCCCTGACCAAGGACTTTGTGAGCCTCATGCTCTGCCGGGAGATGGGGAAGCTGGGAGGAAGGAGGGACAGGACTGTACTGACAGGACCAAACTGACCAAAGAGGTATTCCATACCATAGCACGTCATGCCCAGGATGTAATGGGGGGTGATCCAGAAGGCCTAGTTCTCCCAGGGTGGTTGGAAGAGGTGGTCGGTCAGCACTCGGTTAGTGGGGTGTTGTGAGTTATCTGTCGGTGGTTGATGAGATGCTGTATTCTTTTCCTTTATCGTTATTATTATTGGTGGTAGCAGCAGTGATTTGTGTTATACCTTAGTTACTAAACTGTTCTTATCTCAACCTGTGGAAGTTGCATTCTTTTGATTCTCCCCCCATCTCTCTGGAAGCAGGGGAGGGCAAGAAAGGGGGGTTGAGTGAGTGAACGAGCTGCNACTAAACTGTTCTTATCTTAACCTGTGGAAGTTGCATTCTTTTGATTCTCCCCCCATCTCTCTGGAAGCAGGGGAGGGCAAGAAAGGGGGGTTGAGTGAGTGAACGAGCTGCCTGGTTGGTTGGGTTTAAACCATGACAGGGGGGAAGCTTATTTGGGTATTTGTTGGGTTTTTTAAACACAGTAAAACCTGTTGGGTAAGAGTTCATATTGTTATTGGTTCACAATGTTCAGAAGACTCTTTTGAAAGACAAAAGGGCACGCTTCCTGCCCAGAAGAATATGGAAAAATGTAATACATATATATATATATAATTTTACATAGCAGGGAGGGAAAAACATGGGCTTTTCAGTATGAAACCCTTTCCTTGGGATAATGATCTCTGCCTTGTCCACAGAACAAGAGAAGACAGGAAGGAGTGTGGCTGTAGTCCTGCTTCATTCCCATTGTCTCATGCCCTGCTCAGGATAAACACCAAGTGTTGGGAGAAAAATTAACTGTGGCCCATGTAGCAAGCCAAGGAATAGCCTCTGAAGTCACTGCAGACTTCCAGATGGGCTCTGCACCTTTTTGTTTGGAGACTACTCTTGGCTATGTCACTGACTATGCCTCCGAAGCATGCCTGAGCCTACTGCTCTGCTACATTTTTGTTATTTAACTTTACCAATTGTTCTTATCCTTTCCCAACTACCACTACAGATCTTGTGTTAACTCTTCAGAGAAGTTGTGTTATTAACTTCCTCAAAATTTATGTGTCAAATATGACAAAATTAGTTATGTTTACCTTCAACCTACTAGGAATAATATATTTTCAGAGAGGTGGAAATGGCATATATTCAATTTGAACAAGCTCTATTAGATTTCCAGAGGATCAGACACTCTTGAGAGACAAGTGTCTCCCTGATTAAAGATACCATTCTCTTCTAAAATAAGATTAGATGCCATGAAAACACTGTGTGTCATTAGGTCCTTGTATGATCTATTGCAAAGCCGAGAGGCTTTGTAGGAAGAAGAGTTGACTGGAAGAGTGAAGTGTTTGTGTTTTAAATTCCCAGGAGGCTAAAATATTATAGGAAAATCAAAGCAAAAAGAAAAGAGGAATGGAGAGGATTAATTGAGGGAGAAATTAGAAAGTCTTCAACCACATGGACATAATTTAGCACTCATCACTAAATAGAAATACCAAAAACTTTCTGAAACACACTTGAAAGATGTTGAAAAGAACTCATATAGTCATTAAAGTATGAAACCAGATTACTTCCTTCAACATTGTCAAGAAGGTTCTTTCTTGCCTTCTCTACAACTACGCTTTCCTCCATGCTCTAAACAACACTCTGTGTTTGAAAAGACCACTGTTGCCTGCAGCTACCAAAAAAATGGGCCTAAAGAGCACTCTCATCTTTTCTCCGAAGTGTAACTCCTTGATTTACTTTCAAACCAAAAGTAATTTAAACTCTGAAGAAACTAGTTACACCCTTATAAGCACAAGCACCCTCTGTAAGAAGGCCTGCTTGGGTCTGTTTGAATGGGTATACAAAGGAAACAAAAGGGCTCCAGGATAACCATCAACAGAGAAAAGCAAGAAAAATACATGATAGCCTCACAGCTGAGTTTGTACTGGGAACTTAAGGGTTGGCCCAGAAGTCCTCATGCGTGCTTCTGCTGGGGAGTTGCTACAACCTCATCTTGCAGCTTTCATCAGTTCGCTGTGCTTGCCTCCTTCCATTGCCTAATTGAATTAATTACACAGGCCATGGGAAACAGCAAGGCAGAAGCTGCCCTTACTTAATTCTGTTTGCAGGCAATATTATGAGCTAGGCACATCTAATCTGTGTTTAAGAGTCTAGTACATTTTTTTTTTTAAGACAGCAGAATTCATTTGGTCTAATGAAAGCATCCCTAAGGCACGTGTTAGTGATTGAACTACTGGTTTTAGTCTTTCTTAGTGGGTTGGTTGTTTGGGGTGGTTTTTGTTGTTGTTGGTTTTGGTTTGTTTTTTTTTTTTTTGGTGAGAAATGACTGCTTCTCACATGAAAATCATCTCCTCCTAATGCAGATGTCTAAAACTGGTCAGAGGAATTGTTCCATAAAAATGCATTTCCCATCTTGGCTCACAGAGGCAGGTCAGGGTGCTTGACTTCAGCAGACACCTGCACTGCAAAGGCTGAAATGTAGCTGCATCACCATAAGTAACCAAAATCATAAAACACCCACAAAAAGATAAAAAAGATATGAAGAGGTTCAACAGAATACTAGATAGCAAAATTATAATTTCAATTACACCTAAACATTTGGCTATGTATTTAAAACTCAAGGTTTCTCATTCTCCATCTCATTTAGTGAGAAGCAGGCCAGTGTTCATTGAGGTAACTGGACCAGCCCATAATTAATTGTTCCCCCCTTCAAAAGACAGCAGTCAGTCATCCACCAGAGGCAGTCTGGGTGAGCAAGAAATGATGGAATGCCATTTAAAAGCATATTTTTTCTCCAATGAACAAACTTGATAGGATGATCTTCTTCCTTCCTCTCACATCACTGTGATAGATAACCATTTTTTGGTGGCTATGATTAAAAATTTATTGCAAGTACCTCATCACTTTCTTCTTTCTTCATAATACAGTCAAATTATTTACCCAGAGAGGTGTTTTTGTGCTAGAGGTGAACTCTCAGATCACTGGCTTCTGTGGCATAAAAATAATCAGCATTCATGCCATGGCATGTCACTAAGATCTCTTTCCTACAGATCTGACAGAATAAAACAATTTTGTAGTTTTACATTCTAATCCCCTTTGTCACTCTAAGTTATTCTCATGATGGGCTGCAGCTTTAGTGTTGGAAAGAAATAGCACTTTTGTGCTATTGTGTGTGATAATGGGTTATAAATTGTGGTGCTCACACATTAATCTTTTGGTTATCATTCTTCCCCTCCCCATCAGTTTGAAGTGTTAATAAATTTGTTGTAAACATTTTGCCAGAATGAAACTTGTCATAAAACTTGTGGTGTGAAATATCTTTGTAAAAGAAATATGAAAACAGGGAAGTAGCTAGTGTGAGACTGGTTTCCACCCTTGTTTGACTCAAAACCCAAATTTGAGTTAAATGAGTAATGTTTTTAAAATTTCTGGATAATCAACTTTTTCATCTGCTGAAATTTTTATCTCAGGATGCAAAACAAAAGTACAGGTGTGAATACATTAGTGTTTCTATGCTGATTTGTATATATGTATTTGTATATGAGAGTATACCTATGTATACACAGATATACATAATCAGCAGAATCCATAAGAAATGTAACACTTAAAATCTTGAAAAGATTCATTTGTAAAAAAAGCATGCCAAACTTATCTACTGCTTATAGAGATTGTATTAATGCAGTCTTCCAGAAACCTCCTGAAGACTAGAGGAGTCATTACCAAGTCTCTGAGTATCCTTAAAGGGAAACTTTGGGTACCCAGCTCTTCAAGTATCTTAACTTTGCAAATACTGAGCAAGCCCATTTTTTGCAGCAACTCTTGCTATGGATCACTAGATTCAAGTAAAAGATTTCATTGCTGTGAAGTTCATGCCCAGCTGCTTTTTCTGTATCTATTTTCTTCCACCGAGGATATGGTTTTAACTTCTCAAATAGGCTGGCTTTTCTTGGATGGTGAACAACAAATAATGAAAGTCTCTTATTGCTCCCCTGTATTCATTAAAGTCAATGCTAAACTTTTGCTCTAAATTCAAAACATATGACCAAGGTAGTAGGCCTTTAGCTTTTGAAATCCTTAAAGGACCTTTCTTCCCAGTCTGTTTGCATATTTAAATGAAGCTTGCTTTACCTCCAAATAATCTGTAGGATATCTGCAACATACATGTAAGATGGTTCCCTAGACTCCTGTACAGTCAATGGCACTTTTAGGGAGAGCTTAACCTAAATTACTTCAAGCAGAAAATCACCCAAGGACTGTCTTCTTTTTCCCTTAACATCAGAAGATTCTGAGGGGCTACATTACCTGTAAACATTTTATAAACCACAATTTGTGAAGCATGTCAACAGTGTGTCCTCTGAAAATATCAGTAGTGTAATGAAGCTGCCTAACAAAACCCAACAACTCCCACACCCTGAGGGAAAAGCAGTGCATTGCAGCCTGCTTCCCAGGGGGAACCAACCTCTGAGCCCCAAAAACCTCATGAGAGAAGAGGTCCTGAAACATGGCCTTCGGTGCTACTATTCTGCCATCAACTCCTCCTTTATGCTGATGAAAGCTCCCTTCATGAGTCTTTGCTGCTGCAGTGGGGTATAGTAGCAAGATGATGGTTTCTTGGGTAAGTCAGTTGTAGGTCACTTTAGGATTCCTGATTTTGTACAGAAAACAGTTGTGTGAAGCAAGAGGAAGCATTAAAAATCAATTTTTCTGTCTCTCACTGTCTCATATTAAACACTGCCTTCATTTGTTGTATAGTGCATGAGGTAGCATGTTATGAAAAGAAGAAAAGGTATGTATCTATCCTATAGAACATGGTGTTCTTCACACAAAAAAAAAAAAAAACAAACAAACAACAGGACATGGGTTCTGCTTTAGTTCTCTGTGGTATGCAGGAGGAAGAAAGTTGCATGGTCACACTAGGCTTTCAGGTTTAATATTTTTCTGACTTTTTTGTCACTGTGACCCAAGATGCTCCAACAGGTTCCAGCTTTAGGGCCTTGTTCAAAGCCCTTTTGATTCTTTCTAATGGTCCCAGAGACAGAGAACCAGCTCCCTGATGTGAGAATGCCGAGTGACTCACCCATGCCACTTACAGCTCCAAGCCATGGGAAGGACCTTTCTCAGACTGTCCAATCTTCACAGGTGGGAGGCTTCACTCAGTTTGCATTAGAGAATGATTCAAGCTAAGGAAGACTTAAATATACCACTAATAATGAGTGAAATCCCATTAATTGGGTGGGACACCAGACACCTTAATATTATGGCAGCTATTTACTGTATGCAGAACAGATCAAATGGCTGTAATGAAGAACAACTCTTCATCTAGAAAGCTGAGTTAGTAAATCTTTGGAAATTCAGCAGCAGAAATGGAACGCCTTGAGGCTTGTGGCCAGAGGCTGATCTGAGATACACTAGTGCACCATCATTTATGTGCAGGAGCTATGGAACAACTGGAAGCAGAAGGTGAACCTTTTGACTTCTGAAGAGCTGAATCTACTCCTAAGATAAACAGTTACCTTACCTCTAATGTCAGCACTGTAGGGGGAAAGTAAGCAAACAGGGAAGGAGGAAACAGCAAGATGGGGTGAATGTGGAAGGAATGCAAGTAGATACAACAATGATGGTGGCCAACTTCCTTTACCTTTGCCTTCTTTCTCATATCAAAGTACAAGCTGTTAAAAGAATGACTTTGTGGACTGAGGCAAGAAGGGAAAACCCAGGGAGGTCACTGAAGCAGAGAATGCATTTCGCAGGCTGAATACAGAGCAAAGGTGGAGAGCGCTAGTTGAACAAGTCATGCTGTAACTTGCAGTACAGGAGTGGAGAAGTCAGTCCCTACAGGACACATTCAGATTCTGCTTTTCTTTCTGTTTTGGAGTATATCAGTGATGACAGTATATTTGAGGAGCTGCATTGCACCTCTCTTGAGCAAGATTTGTGTGGATTTTCTCACAAAAGAGCCAATATCTTGCCTGAAACACAGCTCCCAGCAGTAGCTTCCTAGCTCTATGCTGAAACACTGTAGTAATCCAAAACTGGAGGGGAATTGCATTCACTTTTGAATCCACATCGCTACTTCCTGAATTATTTTGGACTCTCAAAAGAGGTTTCAGAGCTAAATACAAACATGGCTGAGTTCAGCTTACCTCATAAATCTGATGAGGTCATAACTTGAGGAAGCATGACAGCTGCCTCCATTTGTAAACCACACATACTTGTCTCATTGATGAATTATTAAGCACCTGCTTTGGTGTGACATCCCTCAGGACAATGCACTCACTGATGTATCAAAACTGCTGCGTGGGGGCAATGCTTCATGCATGCTCACCAGTCTCCTTGAAGTCCTGTTGATTGACTGTTGTCTACAAACCAAGCAGCAGTCAGAGTGCTGATTAACCAAAATACTCTTAATTGCCAGTTCTCTTGAAGTTTTTAGCAGCAAGGACAGAGATGGAGGTTTCACAGTGACCCCTTTTCAGGGACTAATTGGAAGAACTGATGGAGTGATGCTAGATGAATGCATTGGACTGTTCCTATTCAACGACTCCAGCATCTCCATAGTACAGCGCTGGGTTCAAGCTCTTATTCTCTGCTGGAGATGTAGGAACAGAACAGCAGGCCCGATGCTTCTTCTGTTTGTGCTAAACAGGCATCAAACTGTAACTCTCAGGGAACTTCCCATACCTTTCAGCTTGAGTCTGAATTTAGTGATGCTTTTGTCAGTGTTTTCAAGGTGGAAAAAAAGCTTTCAGCTATTGCATTTCAAATTCAGATATGCATGTTCATGTAGCCTCGGGCCAGAGACTGCAAAGATTCTTTAAAGTGGTGAATAGGAGATGGAATCTGTGCTCTTTGGTAAAATACTCTGTTTTCTTCTTTGGCTCTTTGTTTTTTATTTAACAAGGCGTGAACGCCGCCTCACACTGCAACTGCACACTAGAGAGCAGGCTACAGAGCTTTGAAATGCGAATGCCGTTTCTTTCTACCCTCCCTGGAGTTCTCTCATCTCTATTTATTTTCATTAGCAGAAATGGAAACAAATTAAGGCATGCAACACTCAATAGAGTAGGACTGCAGCAAGCACAACTGCTAGCACCTGGAGCATTTTATTACTCCAGTGGTGTCCTTACATTTGAACAAAGCCCAGCTGTCTCAGAACTGTTTAAAGCTGCAAGTCCTTTTTGTTGTTCCCAGACATATAGCTCTATGAGGTTCTCTATCTCACAGCTTGCATTTTGTTTTACCCCCAAGGCCAGTTCACTTCCCAGCCTCACCCCCAGGTCTGTTTGCTTGAATGCTCAGGATCAGATTCTCAGCTGGTTCAGTTGGCTTGCTCCATTTACTTTAATACCTTTGTTTTTTAGTATGCTCATTACTAATATGCCCAGTTATATTTTAATAGCACTATCATGCTATTGATGCTGTATGGTAAGCACTTTGTTTCCCTCCTGTGCAGCCTTCAGACTTACTAGTGTAACTATGAGATGTTCCTTAGTGTTGAAGAGTTGTTCTCTCACCAAGTTCAGCTCCTCTTCATTGCTAACCCAGTCTCATTTTTCAATTATTAAAGAAGTTCTGAAGAGATGGGACATAATTCCTTTGGTTATACAAAGTTTCCTGGCCTATCCACATGTCAGTTCAACTTCCACTGCTGTTTTCTTTCATCCTTACTCAGACACGTTGCTTTTATTTTTGTGGGTCTTCCTAATTGCCTGGAGAAGAAACTTAAAACAGCAATAACAAAGCCAAATGCTCTGGATCCTCACTGACAGCATGGCAAGAAGGGAACTGCGCTTGAACTATGTTTATCATAGCAAAGATGACCTCCTGAAATGGGAAAAAGTTCACAAAAATGAACTTAAATTATGGGCCTACAAAAATACTGAAGTATTCTCTCTTATTCTTCCTGTCTAGTAGGATGGCAAAACTTCTAGATGAATAGCTGAGAAAATGGAATAGAATGTAGGAGGTCAGAATGAAAAGGATCAGGTTTTTTTTCTCTCAAATGGGCTTTTTTTCCCAAGAAGAAACACAGCCTCTTCTCAAAAATAAAACCAAATGTATCTTGAAAACTTCCAGCAATTTAGAAAGAAAATTTGTTTTTACTACTGAAAATATATATATGAACAATATCATATTCTAACATTTCCTAACGTGAATAAGAAAAGAGCAATCTATTGCAAATATTGCTTAAAATATTATTCAAAACTTTCACTTTTAAAACAATGAAAGACTGAAGCAGTTCATTTATCAAAATTAAAAATCTCTCCAGCCTAGACTTTCAGCTGCTGCAACTTACAACTCTCTACAACTCTTACAACTGTCACAACTCTCACAACTGTCACAGCTCTTACTTTATAGCCTAGCTGAAGTACGTTTTCTTGCAAGGAACTAAACTATGTTGTGAAACGTTCAATACAGTAGCTTATTTCACTGAGAGGTAAGACACCTATGACATTTCTATGGCTACCATAAGTGTTGCAGGGTACAGAAACAAGGTAAATCTACAAAGTGCATGCCATTATCCCAGTGCTAGTAATACTGAATACTTCTTTGGTTGGTGGTGGTCAAAGGTAATACCAGCTGTGGCATGCTGCTAGATTGCTTAGGAAACTAATGGGGTTTGATTCCCTCTGCAGAGGGCCCTATGGCAGAGAGGAGATAATATGCTTCTGGTTCTGTACCCTGATAGCACAGAAGCAAGCCTACAGCAATATAGAACAAACATTTTTCTAGATGCTTGCACTTTCTACATCTACTGCCTGCCAGTATTTACTTATGGACCAGGCATATGTGAGAATCCACTTCTGTGCTGTGCCAAGTTCAGGCACAGATGTTTTTTGGAAGTAGAGGGAATCTTAAGGCATTGTGTGTAGTTCTGCACCTTTCTGCTTGCCACACTGCCAGTTTTCATCCTCAGTTTTATTTTCTGCAGAGCTTCCTTCCAGTGCTGTTTCTTGTTAATTAGGGTGGCATCATGCCAAGGAAGAGATTTTCAGCTATTACTAGAACTCCTGAGACAGCTTTTATAGAAAGCTGATACAATTTCCTGCACCCCCTGGGAAGACACAGGCCTAAAATTGTATTGAAACTTTATACTCCTGAATCAACAAGGTCAGCATATTCCTTGAATCATTTCCCTGCTTGTAAAAATCACACAGGATACCAAGCAGATTTACATTCAGAGAAGACCTGAATAAGCACTGATCTGACTGCTTCTGCTCCCTGAGAGAAAGAAATTCCCGCTCCTTCACCCATCTCTGTAAAGCAGTGTGCAGTTTTGGTGGTCTAACAGCTCTTCCATTACATTCCAGATTGATTTTATTATATTACTGTTATTTTCTCCTGGAATTAAAGACTACAGCTCTGACATGACATTTTGTCTTCCTCCAGGTTAATAAAGAGGTATCCAGATCCACATTCATTGATCCTGCACACAAACTTTACAATAAAAGTATGGGGTTTAGACACCAAACTGTTTCTATTTCAGATTGAAACACTTACTGCTAAAAGAGGAGCATAGAATATTACCCATCTGCTTCCCCACATCTTCTCAAGTGCCTGTAAGCTGTATTTTTGATGGAAATCAATGCAGGTGAAAAAGCCACCTGCCAAGTGTGTGACAAACTTGTAATCTGGAGCAAAAGGAGAGAGGAAATCTCTGCTGGTTGGTCTCCCCCTTCACTCTGCAGGAATTTTGATATTTCCTCTACTTTGAAATATGAAGATCTACTGAAGGTGAGAAAAAAAGAAGGCCCTCACCCAATAAAAATCATGAATTAATAATTCAGATATATTATGTTGATTTATTTTTTTTTCAGTCTAACTAGCACATATTCTATAGACTAGAGAAAAATTAAAAAGAAAACAATCTCAGTCTGAAACAGAAAAGTTGAAAGGTTCCATACTGAAGAAGTCAATCGGAATTGGCTGATTTCTTCAAAGTTTTCTCATTACCTATCAAAACAATTTTCTTTGAATTGACAAATTTTCATGAAGCGCGTCAGTTTTGACAAACCAGTACTTTTGGACAGAATTATTCAACTGCAACATTTCTAGTCTAGAGTGTAATCATACCCTGAAATGCTGCTTCTGATGAGACAAGCAAATATTGATCATCAAGAGCTGGAGTCTCAGACAATGGATAACCAGCCCCAGCACCCTTCAGCATCAAACTGCAGCTCTGCTGAGGTCCCTCCCTTCCCACCTGATGATGGCAAATTCCACTCACACACCCCAGTCACCACTCTTCCTTTTGCTGTTTGAAGATGCCTCTGCTCTTTCCAGGATGGTTTTAACAAAGGGGTGCATACCATGTAGGTTCCTATAGTCTAACTAAATTATGCCATTTTTTTCTGATCCTGCCTTACCCAGATTAATTCTTCCCACCCTCCCTATACTGTCTGGACAATTGAAAATGGATTGTAGCTGGTTTATGCATTCACTACACAGTTCCTGCTTCTTTTCTCTTGGCCAGTGCACACAGAAACACATGTTGTCTAACTTCAAATCATACCTTCTGACCTCTCAACCCCCCCAGAGGTGTTCAAGTTGCAGATTTGATAAAGCACCAGTACTTCAGTAAGTTTTCCTAAAGCAGGTGGCCATCTTTACACTTTGAAGAAATCATCACAACTATGTATAGACTCATGCCTATCCAGAGAAGCCTAGGTGATCACATAAGCTTAATGTCACCTAGGCATTTTAAAGAAGTATATTTTCCAGGTTTTACAAATCTGTTTACTTCTTGATTAGGAATAGATGGGGAGAAAAATTATCACATCACTCACAAAAAATGGACGTTTCTGTAAGCATTGCCCCTTTCACACTTTGGAAGTGAAATATCATACATGCTATTCCTCAACAATTGAATGAAACTCCACCCACTAACATTTTTGATGCAGCAGCTTTCAAACTGTTATGTGTGAGTGCCTGGGGCAGATGCATGATCCCATCAAGGGATACAAAACAAAACCCTGAAGTGATGGCTACCACATTTTTTATCATGTCAGTGTTTTGCATCTTAACAATGAAGGCAGTAGGATAGAGTCTCCTTTCAAATTCTGTGAGTAAATTGCTTTCTTGTAATAACTGGATTTTGCACTGACAGATGGCAGCTACAAGCTGTCAATCATTTTAAATTTAAAGGATAGATGAAGCGCAACAAATGTATTGTTATTGCCTGCTAGGCTGGAAGTATGTCCAAACTGGTGTATGGTCCCTTTGTGTTATGCTGGGTTCATAGATTTCACAAATACAATACTTCTGCCAGACACTAACTGAATGAAAAAAAGGCCACATGCGATTTCTTATGGACTTCATCAAAAATAGAAACATCATCAGACCCAGAACCATCCAGAAGAAGAAAAAGACTCTGGGCACACAATAAATAGTTTTCCCTCTCTTGCAAACAGTTGTTTAAACAGATGGACCTAAACAAGCAGAACTTTGTTGGAGTGGGGATAAAAAGGAAAATCTTGCTTTGGAAAACCTGTGTGATCTCCAGAACAAGAGCTGTTACCTTCCAGAGCACGCAAGCAGTCGGACCTGTCCGTAACTCTCCTCCCTAAGCCACAAGTGCCTGCTTTGCTTCCCTTCTGCACTCTGAGCCCCTGAGGTTCAGAAAAGCCCAGCGGGTATTGCCAAACTCATACCTCTCTTGCATGTCACACCAGGCTCTTTTTCATGGAGTAGCTGACTATTGACCAGGCTGCCTTCAGCTTCCCTATGCAGGACTGGCCCTGGCCACTCCAGCTAGACTACCAGCTGCTGCCCCCCATCATACTGTGTCGCAGCCTTTTCTCCCATCTAACATGATCTCTGTTGCCTGTTGTCACTTGCCAGGACACATTTTGGTGCTTCAGCTCTTCAGAGAAACTGTAGAGAGCCACAAAATATCAGAGCCCCAGGAAAGAACTGTCATCTGAAAGGATGTTCTTCTCTTATCCCTTGTGAAACAAATAAACAAAAAACCACCCTAGAAAATCAAGAAAATACCCACAGACCTGTACATTCTTTGCTTGCTTAATGTTTCTTCATCCCAAACCAGCTTTGAGTTGTGTGCCCTATAATGTACTGGTTAATGCCTGTTTTTCTCACCTCCATAGCATACCTGGCTTAGCAGAAATATCTCTGTTTCAGAATGTAGATGCAAGTAAAAATCTATTTAGACCTAATAATTTATCAGTTCTAGTCAACTCCTGTCCTTCTAAAACAGGGACTAAGCACTTTTGCCCTTTCTGGGAGACTCCTTGAAAGGGCTCTTTTTCTACCTGAATCATTTGGGAGCATTTCTTCTTGTAATTAAGTGAGAAAAATAGGAATAGCCAGCTTGAAACCAGTATAATTGCAAGAGTGAAACAAGCAGGAATTAGAAACACTGAAGTTTAGGCTGAACTGACTCCTGGCTGACTCTGCTTAACAACAGTGGACCTGTGCATGCTGCTCCTGGTTTGGAAGCATGCAGCAGAGAAAGACTGTGGAAAAGGGAAATTGTAAAGAAAATTGCATTTCATTTGGGTCTTTGTGGAAATGCTGACTGGGCTCAACAAGGGTAGTGGCCCTATTTTGGTAAGTTTGTTGAGCAACTTTTTTTACAGTTCTTTCTGCCGTTCATCTTTTCAGACCAAACCCAGTCAGCTTTAAAGAAAATAAATCCGTTCTTTTTTCAAGTAAAGTTGAAAATGTTAAAGCTGAAATATCACAGTTTTATAGACAATTTTATGTGGAAAAAATAATTAAAACGAAGTTGTTGACATTTGAGTTATAGATCAAGGAAAGCAAGGAAAGCAGTCCTATTGCATGCCTAATGCTTCTCAGCACCATAAAGCTCGGGCTATACACATATTTTTTTTTAATCTTCCTTTGCTCAACACTTTCATGACCTCATGACTGTCCACTACAAGCACTTACATTGGTGGTAAAGATCTAATCATGTAAAACATAAACAGGCCCGAAGACAGAGCAAGAGAAGCCACACGAGCACACTTACTTGATGCCCGCAGTCTTACGCTCGGTATCTTCTGTCATATCCAAAATTAACCTTGGCACCTTTCATCCTTTAACTTCAAGAGCTTCTGCTACTGTAACAAACTGGGAAGCAATATATAATCTTTCTGTTGCAAGAGGACAGATGTTCAGCAGCTCTCAGAGGGTAAACTCTAGCACAGATCTTCCAGGTGCATCAGGAGTTTTCCTTATTTTCTCAAATGACACATCCGTGCCATCTTCTAGGCTGGAGGCAGATGTCTTGGCTTCAGCAGATAGCTTATGTTAAACATTTTTTCCTTTCTAGAAGAATTCAGTTCAGAATTTCAGGGCTTATGTCACAGTTTTCAATACACAAAATATCTAAATCAGTAGTTACAACCACAGAATCAGGCAAACTGCTTGGAGATGAGTGGTCCCTCCGGCTCTGAATATCACAAGTTTTTTTGCAACAGATGATATGTGATTAGAAGAGAGCATCAAAATGGAAATCATGGGAAAGAAGTGAGGCACCCACTTTGAGAATGTGTGTTGTAAAATATTTGATTTATTTCCCATTTCCTTGTCTGTCAGGAACCTGAGCTGTGAAAGCCTGTCAATCATCTGATGGTGGCTTTGAATTGTAGCCTGTATAAAAGCCTTTGGACACAAGAGACCATGTGTCACCATTTATCAGAGCACACTGACCCCTTTCCTTTCCCTTTCCCAGACTGAATTCTCTGCTCTTCTAGCAATGGAGTACCATCAGCCACTGGAAAGAGCTTGCAGCTGAAGGTTTTCCTCCCTCTTACTGAGGTATGAAATGAAACAACAGGTACATGCACCACACCAATAGATAAAGATTTATTTTATTTTCACTAAACACTAAAGGAATTTAACCCTAGTAATTAAAACAGACTCACGGATCACTGCTGGAGCCATTTTCAATGTCAGTGAAGATTTCTATTTCTGGCCAACCCAGTCCTTTGGCTACTAAAGTGATCCAGAACAATCACTTTCAGGCTTTGACAGCAAGAGGCCCATGCAGCACTTACCATTAATAAGGACACTAATACAAAAGTAAATGGGGCCAAGCCTTTACTCAATTGCTCCATTTTATTATCATTCTCAAAGTTTCACACTGCTTAATGCTTCTTGGAATTAAGTAACCAACTCACACTGATGAGCAATCAGTGTCCTAACTATATGATCCATTTTTTGGAAGGGTTCTGTAAGCATATTGACAGTCACAGAAAGGAAAAAGTGAGCAACAGTGCAGACAAGTCACTGAACTTTAAAGCAGACCACTGAAGTCCCTCTCTACTATTACAGCTCTGTTTTCTCATTCTGTGAATCAGGTCATCTGAAGTTGCTTGCTACTGCCTCATGAGCATTCAGAAACACCTTTAGCTTTGAAGTTCATGTGTGGAACTACAAGCAGTGCAGATGCCTGACCACACAGAGACAAATACACAAAATCGCATGTTCCATCAGAGGTTAATTATCTCTGGTTACCCTGTTCTACGCATATCAGGGTTTATTACAATTCAGATAAAAATCTTCCCTTTTTCTCTTTTCTGATCTATGGGAAATTAAATTATTCCCTCCAGTATTAAAGATTTTTTTTCCAGACTAACTTGATTTTTATAAATCAGATGACATCTCCTGCAAGCACCAGCCAAAACTATGCATTGGCCTAGACTTCACTATAGCTATGCTATTTTAAAGGCAACAGTTTCTTTATCTTCTAGTCTCCCAGTAGTTGGTTTTTTTGTGGTGGGATTTCTCCTTTTTCTTCAAATTACTGTATGCTTTTAGGCAGTTTCTTAGTCTGGAGATTCCCATATCACAAGGACTTCAGTTGTCATTTTGGTTACAGTGAAAGGATGTAATCCAGGAATAAATCTAGTGAATCCATAAAGTCATAGAAAACATTTGCCTGAATCAGATCAGAAAGAGACCTATAGTTGCTGCTAATTAAATTGTCTTCTATTCACATTGTCTTCTCTATGAAGGAACTAGTAGGCAAAATGCCCACTTTTGCCTTCATTTTTCAACTGCCCTCCTGCATTTCCACCAGTTCCTGTGGAAAGCATTAATTATACACAATAAGCAAGGCAGAGGCTGCAAACAGAGGTAGGCTGGGTTGATGAAGTTTTGCCACTAACATTTGAATACAAAAAACTTCAATTCCAGCAGTGATTCATCTTATAAATCAATTTGGCAAACTATCAGGCTTTATTACACTGCAGATAACGTGTGAAGGGGCACTTTTACACAGCAATGACCTTTTAAGCTAACACAGGCTGGTTTCCACTACTTGGCAAAGTATTCTTCCAAAATGCTAAGTCAATTATATTAAACCTATTTCAGTGTTATTGAGTATATAATGGGAGAGGACTGCTGAGGGCAAATCTGCCTATCCTTCCTCAGAAAGCAAAAACACAGTCCACCTGACAAAGTTATAATTTATCCCATATCTATACTGTACATCTCCTCCTGAAGGAAGAAGGACAGTAAAGAATCAGGAAAGTCTAATCCATTCTATGTATCACCAAACTTTACTCACGGTTTTAATATCATTAAATTACAACTCTGCAGGTGAAAACAAGAGCATACTGCATGATCATCAGCATATGTACAGGAGGGACCATTATCAGGTGATAGTTAGGATAGCAAAAGCTCAGAATTTCTAAGGACTATAATCTGTACAACCTTGTGAAGCACTGTTAGTTTCATGAGAGATTATCTGATGATTCTTTTTTATTTACACAATACACACAGATTTGTAACTCAGAAAGAGCCTGATCTTCATGCTGATGTCTGCACCACAGCAAGCACTAAAGGGAGAGGGGAGAACCAGGATATTCAGAAATGGAGCAATTAAACTACATGTTGTACATTTTGCTTTACTACATGTAGGTGGTTCAGCAATTTCACAGGGAGCTTTTTGCTGTTCTTAAGAATCAAGTAATTTGTGCCAGGGATGTGTACATCCCCGACATGAATGTGGTAAAAGAGGTGAAGTATGGACCAAAGGGACTTGAAACCAGAGTGCTAGAGATGTGTGTGTTGAAAAGCATGACCCACAATAAGAAAAGGCACATACAGCTAATATACAGATCACAACAATAAATTGAATGAAAGACAGAACCAGAGCTAATTAATCAATAACAGCCATGATAGGAGCATCATTTCTTATTAAAACAACTTTTTCAAAAAAAATCAGTATGCAAGCAGATCTGTATCCCAGAAGCAGTATGGTGGGATGGTTTGTGGTCCTATAGAGAACACCAGAACAAAGTCAGTTCACTGAGAAGGAATGAGGGAATCTTGCTCAACATCAGACTTCCCCTGATTATATAGGGTTCCTGAAGGGCTCCCTGCACCAGAGAGCTACTAGAGGAAGGAGTACAGGGAGGAACACAGCAGCAGGCAGAGCAGCAAGGCCAGATAGCTGCTGAATCCTGAATACCAAAGGCAGAAACTGGCAATATACCATTTTCTATGCTTGGGGAAAATGGCTGTTGACGGAGATCTAAGTTTTTTTGTTATGCCTGCAAATAGTTATCTTCACAGCTGGCTGCAAGCACAGAAGGAGATGTTAGGTTAAACCTTCTTGGCAAACAGACCTCAGTACCTCACATACATTGGTCTTGCTTAACTCAGTGTAGCATCTTGCATTAAGGACACAGAGAAAACCAAAGGTTTCATATGCCAAAGACAGAGCAATAAAACATACACTATCCTGGAAGACAGTCAAGGCCAGGCTGGATGTGTTTCTGAGCAACCTGACCTACCTGAAGATGGCCCTTCTTATTGCAGGGGGCTGGACTGGATAACCTTTGCAGGTACCTTCCAAATCAAAGTAGTCTATGATTCTATGACAGTGGTAAGGGAAATAGTTAGAGAGCAGGAGGGACTTACTGAAGACAAACATAATAAAGTGAATAAGAAGCCAGACATAGCAGTCCAGCCACTAAATCCTGAAGCTTCTCCTTTCAGCACCTTCTGTTCACGTCTCAGTTTTTAAAACAGAAAAACATTGTTTACCTGTGTGGCTGGGACAGTAGCAAGCAAGATATATGACTGTCTGACTACAGTACTATGCACTCTGAAGACAAGGCAGCTAGATGAATTACTCCACCTTTGTCTCAGGCTATACATTCAGAGTGACTTGTTTGTGTGCTTCTAGAAGAGCAAGATTTGGAGTTTAAGGAAACATCTTTCGCTTGATATCAAACATCAGTTTTGTTTAAACTGTGGGATAAAATCCTCACAGTGCAGTTAATGCCACTCTGCTTTTGCAGCCAGAATTCTGCTGTTTGATTCCTGTCTCAGATTTTCCCTTTCTGAAATGCCTTCCAATGTTTGGTGCTATATCAATAATCAAAAAAAA
>NDXB01015953.1:32682-62744 GCA_002631895.1 Agapornis roseicollis
AAAAAAAAAAAGAAAACAAAACAAAAAACAAACCAACAACTAAACCACTGAAACCCCAAAAAAAAAACCCCAGCTGTATGCAATAGTTCTTAGTGCAGCAAGTAAAACAAAGTTAGTTCTCTGGTGCCTCAGGATCCACTTTGATGGCAATGCCAGTTCTCAAGCCCAGTCTTTTACCCCTCCTGGGTGTCAGGAGCCCTGTAAGGTGAATTACTCAGCTGCAGTCTCATTCATGAGCAAGTAGTAATGAAACTGAAGCATGTGATCTGATTCTAGGGCTTTAGATCCATGCAGAACATTGTGCTCCTAGAAAAAGTGGGAGAAGAAAATAGGCAAGAAGGGCAGAGATAAAAAAGGAGATCTGGAGGAAGGGTTAAATATATACATACATATATATATATATAAATATACATATACACACATTACCAGCATAGTTTTTTTGTAAGTAACAAGTGATAGAAATCAGTAACATTTGCAAAAAGGATTCTAGGAAAACTGGGAAATTACAGAAAAAAAAGCGCTTAATGTACAACTCTGGCAACCATTCCTCACAGGACATAACTAGCAGTATGTGTGAGGTATTGGAAGTTGCATCCAATCAGCATAGTAGTGGAGATTTTGCTCTCAATTTACACAATAAATGGAGGTAACCTTCATCTTCTTGCAATGGTCAAGGCTTTTCAAGCATTAGGATAGATCTAGGTCATCTCAATGAGGGAATGGTATATCTGTTTAGTCATCCAAGGTTTATTTTGCTTCATAGGTTCCCAGCACAGAGCTGAGGCATCATTGCAGTTCCCATACCTGTCTCCCAGCTGTAAATAGAAGAGACATTGTCAGAGGAAAGCAGGCATGGCAGGACATCCCTAGGACCAATTAATTTGAGATTCTGACAATATAAATTAGCACATTTTAAGTGAAAATGTGACCAGTCTGGATTTGTAGAATAGATCAAGTGGCAATTGTCCTATGTAGTCAAAGTCAATGAAAGTGACAGATTAATAATTGTTGCTCTGTTCTATGTTTCAGCCATAAAACAATCCACTAATTCTCACAAAATTACTTGATTATATAAAATATCAAGTCACAGTTCACCATATGCTTTCTTTTGTATTTTAATTGGGGCAGCATGCCTAACAGTATTCCCAGGTCCACTGATTTTGCCCTTCCTCCTTATTCATATCTCAGTTTTGCTATCCAGTTGTTTGATACTTCTTTTTGTTTTGTTTTTGTTTTTTGTCTCAAGAAAAGCATTTAAGGCTCATGACTGAATAGCTCACTGAACAGCCTCATTAGGGGTAGTGCCTGACAGAATAACTAAATACAGTGCATTGTTTCACATGTTAAAGCCAATTGACTAAAACCTGAACATCAGAACCTTTTTATAGAAAAAAAAAAAAGCGCCATTTCATCCAAACAAGCAAGTGTTATAAACTGTCAAACCACGACAAGTATTTTGCATGAAAAGCAAGCAACTAGCTTTCTTAAGTCTTCCAGTTTAAAATGAATTTTGAGTTTTGGATGAGAAGATCGCAAAAAGCATAAAAAAGGGAAGTTGGAACAAAATGATTTTTTATGCAAGTAAAAATGCTTTGACTAGTCAGACCTGACTATGTAGTACCGACCGGTCCATAATATTTCTGGGGGGCTGGAGGTGGTAGAAGTGGGAGGAGGGCAGGAAAGAAATAGAGCATCTACCCAGGTCTTCTCAAAGTGACATACTCATTACCCTGCTATGGTATGTCATCTGCAATTTGGTACACTTCCCGTAGATAAACAGTAGAAAAAACTGACATTCTTGGATTTTGTTCTGCTTTACATTACTGTAACTGCAGAATCTTAGCCTTTTTTTCTTAACATCTTAACACACAGGTCACAGAGAAAAGCATGGATGATTAGCAAGTTCAAAACTAAAGAAAACACAAATACATTTTCAGGAATTACGTTGCCCACAATGTGCAATTGGAGGAGGATTCAGCAACACGAAGTTACATTTTTTTACTCATCTGACACCAAAAGGCCACCCGTAGCTATTTAATGTTAGGTTCACACGCTCCAAAGAATCCTGCCACTGATTCCTGGGGAAATTCTTGCTGAGCTGCATTAATCAGATCAAAGTGTTGTTCGGATGCTAAATGATTATCTGGTAGCATTGTGCAAGGCATGGGAGAGTATTACTGCAGTTACTGCTTGCAGCTGCTAACACAACAAAGGAGCCATCCCTGTGGGGCCTCGTGTGCATGGGACTGATTTACCAACCTTCGAAGATGAACATTTAGGTCACACACAGCTTTGTATTTTTCTGGCATGAATACCCCAACTGGCTCCTTGGTTTCCCAGGTAAGTTTTCTCCATGTACTAAGAAAATAAACAACACTTGATGTGAGGTAAAGGAGAGGGCAGGTGAGGCTGCCAATTCACTTAGGGTGTGAATGAAACACCACTCCTCCCAGATGGGCTGTTTGCCATTAACTTAGCAAACTTGATCCAAATGCTCTTTACACCCTGAATAATTCAGCAGATGAGTTTACCACCAGAACCTCTAGCAGCAGTGAGAATTAAGTATGTCTTCATTTTTGGCAAGATAAAAACATCCATCTGTTTCTGCTCTTTATTAATTTTGCCTGTAAGCAGGATGCAGATCTATACATTAATTAAAGGCATATGACTGGCTAATAAATTTGTTACAAGCTACTCTCATGATGCCTGCCTTTTCATTAAGTAGAGATTGAGAATGTATAAAAGAACTTTTTACAATAAATCATATACAGATGACAACTAGGCCATCTAGAGTCTTCCATAGCACTACAGAAAATGCCAGGGGAAAGAGGAATTCCATCAGTACTTCAATTTTCTCTTATTTTTGTGATTTGGGCCCCATGTGGCCCCACAGGAGGGCAAATGCCTCCCCTTCCTTATTTTGCAAGCATAATCAGTAGCAATTTTCTCCCTCTTGTCTAACAGTGCAGGGAAATAATGCCAGTCAGGGTTGCTACTAATACAATTCTGCAAATCAGTGACCTACTAAGTGCCACAATGATGGGATAGCCAGCACACTTCAAGTTGCACAGCCCCTTGGGTCTGCATGCTTTGCCAGTGGCCATGTACCACTGAACCAGGACATGAGCGTGAGGTAAGAAGCTGCATGGAATAAGAGAGCAGGGACCTCATGGGACAGATGAGCTGGCATAGCCCCTACTGCTAAATACACCAGGGATGTGGCAGTCAGGAGGTTTGTATGGTTTGTGCTACTGCCCATTGTGTTAACTTGGAATGGAAGTGGAATTAATCCTGAAAAGGTCAGCAGAGACTCCATAAAGGAAAACCACCCCATTCTTATGTTACACAAGAATCTCTGGTTAAACAGGATCCAAATAAGATCTGATACTTGCAGTGATTTTGTAAGAACCTTTCCAACCAGGCAAAAGGTAAAAGGTGCTCTTTAAAAGCACTCCTTTAAGTCATTACTACCTATCAGTATCTAGTGTTATAGAAATTGGAAGATAAAGAGAGAAGCTTCTGCTGGTATTGCAGATCTTAGAGATAGCATCGCCTCACTAATGCACTTTCTACAATAGTGTAATTATGAACTACCACAGACTACATTTTGTGACAGTCTAAGCACATACCACCTCATTGCAAAAAGGCAAAAGCCAAGGTTATTGCAAAGAGGGGGAAAAAAAACCAAACCCAACCCAAGAAAACCAAAAAACATTACATACTCTACGGAATATATGGAAATGGAAAACACAAAGTAAGACATTGCAATTAATACAGCTACATACATATCTAATGGAACTGCTTTAAAAATTACAGTATTTTCCCAGTCAGGAAGGTTAAGCCTCGGCTAGAACATAAATTGGACATGGAGGCCAAGTACACAAAGAAACAAAATTTTCAGGTATGTGAGCAGTAACCAGAAACATTGAAAGGACATAGGCCCATTCCTAAACAGGGCAGAGAAACTGGTCATGATGCCGACAAAGAAGTCTCAATTCCTTCTTTGTCTCTGTCTTCACTAGCACGGATAGACCCCGGTTCACAAGATCCACCAGCTTCCTATAATTTTGGAAAAGACTACTGAGCATTTTCACCATGGTAAGCTCTCTCAAAACTGAAGATACCTACTTCTTGCTTAGGATGTTCTCTTTGACTATTAAGTTAGAAATTCCAAGTGTTCTCAAAAGTGGTAACATGGTAGCACATGAGATTCAAACAGATGAGTGAAAATAATTAAGCAAATTACACATTTTCTTGAGGAAAAAAACATAGCCTTTGAGTGCTATTCAGAGAGCTAGTATTTAGATAGCAGAAGTTACAACTACACAGAATAAAAACTGAATGGTAAAGCAACAGCAAAATAATTACTTGTATTTTAGCAATTACTTAGGAATTCCCCAAGAGGCAGCATTGATTAAAGTTATTTTGTAAATATATAAGTAGTCTTTAAAAAAAAAGTCATGTCAGGTTTTTGTTGATGATTCAAGGGAACCAGAAAACTGGGGAAATCACATTCCATTAAGAAATTAAGTTAGAAGGAAAACATACAAAAGAGGTGAGAGAACAAATGAAAGAACAGAGTAAAGTAAACAGAATCCTGTATCTTGTAGGCAATGCCAGAACATACCCTTTTTTGTCTCCTGAAGAATGAATGAAATCGTACATGGGAAATAACCATTCTAGTAGCCCTGAGGCCACATAGCAGAGCTAGCAGCAGAGGGTTTAATAGCACATACCTCTCTGTCCTGTCTCACCTCAGCATCCTAGTCCTCACTCAAAGAGAAGAAACAGCTCAGTTTTATTGCCCTAGTACTGTACCCCACAGCCCGCAGAAGCTTAAACTCCCAAGGACATGTATGTGTTTTCCAAAGGAACAAATGGATGCCAACCAGACAGTGTTTGAGCCTCTCGATGATTAAACAGCAGAAACATATTATCCATTCCACAGGCAACAAAGAGGTATGCCCTTAACAGCTCTTACCTGAAAACTTTCAAGTCCCTGCCTGCTATTGATTCCAGACTAACTTTGTTGAAGCCCATGAAGCTAACTAGGGATGCATTTGGTTTTTCAGATATCCAATATCCATGGCAAACATGCTATTGTTTTCTCTGCCTTTTGAACAGGAAAATTACTCCAATTTTCCCTGACTTGAAATTTCATTCTTCAGCACAAAGTGGCTGTTAACTTCCTGGTTTGTATTTGGAGTCAACTCTAGCCTTTTCATTGTCACACAGATGACAGAAAGGTACAGGTCAGCACAAAGAAGGGTTGGTGTCTCCTGGATACCAGACCCTTCTCTACCTGCATGCATCTGGGAGATCCACATATAGGAAGCAGCTTTAGCAGCCACCCAAAAATTGGCACATGCCACCAGCCAGGGGCAGACCTGAGCAGGCAACAGCCTCCGAGGTTTAGGGCCTAGACATGAAACAAAAAGAGAAATTAGAGCAAAACTAGGCTGGAATGTGTACCTTTGGGTAACTGAAGGTGAGGATGGGCAGCAAGGCCAGTACTGTCCACACAGGTTGCTCTTTCCCCATCACCACTGAGGCAAACCTAAATCTGGACACGTTCATGTTGCTCCATCATAGTACTTGTCCATGTGAAAAGCAGCCTCTTGGTCCAGCATCCTGGTCCCTTTTCCATCACCTAAGGTTTTGAAGAGTCCTAGAGTGACAGTGGGGGAATAGGGTGGCAGTTTCACTTGCTCTGCTGCACCATATTTTGGGCTTGTGTAGTTGTGACCTCAGATAGTCACAGATGCAGAACTAAGGCTTGAGAAGGTCATTGTCTACATCCCCCAAATGCACCCCAGAGTGACTCGGCACACAATCAAGGAACTTGACCTGAAAAAACATTGTCTGAAAGGGACAATAAGAACACATCCTTGTGGGATCTGGGACAGCCATTTGTAGAATTACATTCACAGCTGCACTGTCACCTCCTTCCATCTGAACTCGCCATGCTTGCAAGCACTGAAATGGGAGGACTAGTGCAGAATGAATTGCACTGCTAAAGGCTCCTCTAATTGCACAATCCCTCCATGCCAGCCCCCACAGACTTTCCCTATGGAAGAGGAAGAGGTCTGCAGTAAATCCTGTCTCTACTTTTTGCTTCCTAGAGATTTAAGATCTGATTTTCCCCTCATTTACATACAAGTCTAAAGTCATTAACCTCCAGAAAGTAATTCCTTCTTCTGCTGGTGAAAGGAAGAGTGGAATTAGGTCATATGGACCCAGTCAGGCCTTTTTTTTGATATCAATGAAGGATGACAAGAATATTTTATTGAAAATTTAAGCAGCAGTTCCCTATACCCCTGCCACTGAAGTACTCACATCAATGCCATGAAGCCCTGCGGTACAACCTGCAGCAACATGTAAGCGCTTGTTTGTCACACTCTTTATGTCTAAATGCCCCTGCTAGACAGACTATTGCTCTTCCCTTGAATCATGGGCTCTCATGGCTTTTAGAGCCTTTTTTCTTTTTTTGTTCCTTTTCCTCTTTTTCAAAAAATATGTTAGCTCCAGAACAACATTAGCATCCAAGCACTGCGGTTTATGGCCATGATCTGGCCCCTAAAGCTCATTCTGTCTGTGTTTGCTGGTTATCTGGATTTACTTCTCAAGATGGTAATTATATTTTTAAAGCACAAATGCTAGCTGCCATATTGCACACTTCTAGACAAAGACAGTGTTAAGAGTCATGTATCCATTCCCTGCATTTCATTCCCCTCCCCTCAGAATACATTAAATTACCCAGCCATGGGAACATTTGCTTCACCTGAATCTCCAGTTCTGCTTGTTTTTAAAGGAATAACACATTTGTGTGCCTCTGCTCAAAGCCCTTGCTCTTTACTTTCAGTGGCAATGCCAACTGACAAGGAATGCAGCTTATTTGGTGTTTTCTTTCTCAATTTTCCTTTGCTGGAGAGTACAACACACTTCAGCTTCAGAGAACTGCGTTACAGCAGTTCTTAGCTGTCATGCCACTTGACCTCTTGAAGAAACCAACAAACACAAACAAAACTTAAAACACCACAATACAAGATGTGCCATTGTTCACAAAAGACTTTAAGACCAAAATACTTACATCTCCCCATGTTTCTGACAATGAATAAGTTCATCTTGCATTGTATGCTTCAGTTTCACAATGGACAAGGGAGTGAAAGAGCTTAAGGGATGCAGATTTACAGCAAAAATTGTTCTCTAAGCAGTCCTTATATGAGCCAAAGATCATCTGGCTCTAGTCATACAACTTTTAAAACTCCCCTGTAATGATTCTGCTACAACATGTTATCTCAGAAAAAGGAAACCCTTAGCTCTATAGCTTGTTTACCTGCCTGTCATATTCACTAATTTACATGACAGAAAGCTGCTTCTACCAGTCATTGAATAGCTTTGAGCAAGAAACTGTCAGGCTACCAAACATGTAGATACCCAAGACAAACAGCCACTGCACACTTCAGCATGGTGCACACAGACATTCCAACTCTTTGCAGCTGCACAGATCAGCTATAGATACATAATAAACTCATCTCATACTATTTCTGGACTGCTTGTCTGGAAATACACCCTGCAGAATAAGAAAGGCCTGAAACATTCTACTTAGGCAGTGAACTCAACTGAAAGTGTTCATTCACATTTAACTGCCCATCATTCAGCTACTCCAATAGCTACACTAAGAACAAGATTCTGAAATCAAACAGGCTAGTACTGCTCCCTCAAACCTAAAGCATACAACAAAAACACTTTCTCCCCTTCCCTCCTCCTTTTTTTATGCCCAGCTTTTTATCTTGGCTGGCTGGAGCTAATGAGACCCACCTGACACAGCAGCTTGTAGAAGTCAGCAGTACAATTTTCCACCTCCCAGGAAGGTTCAAGAGCTACAAATATGCTACAGAGATAGAAATACTTCACCTCCCAGGTGCTTCCGGGATTAATTAGCATTTTGAACTCATGTTTTGAGATTGTCATGTGCGAAGTACTAGAGAAGTAGCTATTATTATTCTTGCAAGCCATAATCCTGGATTAGTTAAAGTAACTAGTCAAGCAATCAACAGAATTTGTCAATGATGAGATAATGAGTTACAGCCAGTGACATTTCTAGGACAGAAAGAATGAATTTTCTAAACAATCAGTATGTGCTGCATAGAGTGAATAATTTGTAATGAATAATGTATGCAGTTAATTTAGCCTCTTTGCCAGCTTGCAAAAAGTCCATGAACAGAAAGATAATTTCCCAACCATATTTCAGGAATTTAAAAAGTAGAAATGTGGTTTACTCTATGGATATATCTTCAGCATGTCTCCATTTCTGCTTAAGATGGTGCAGAGATAGAGGGAGGTAAAACAAGAAATCTTTGGCCCATCTGGACTACGAGCTAGGAGAATGACATGACCACAAAATCTTCCATCCCTATTGTATGCTCAGCCTGTCATGGCGAAATATTTGCCCAGTGGGAGCCTGTCCTCGTTGTCAGCTGGGTTTTAAAAGACAGAAACAGATATATTGCATACCATCACCATACTTCTTTCAGCTGCAAAATGGGAATTATGACAGCTTCTTCTGCTAATCCTGAGTGTCAGACCTCACTTGTTAATGATGATCTTGTCATATCTATAAGAAGCTTGTGTTTTAAAGTCAGTAGTCAAGAAAAGTACCCTTATGTGGAAAAAAATGGAACAGACAGATGTGACACCAGAGGTCCTTTTATTTTCATTGATTTTCTACAGGTTTCAAACCATCAAACCTGAGAAATTCTGACCTCAGGCTCACCAGTACCAGGTTGTGATGATACATACAAGCCTGAGCTCTCTCATATGGTTTACACTGTTAACTGCATGACCAGAAAAGTTGCCACATGTGTGGCAAGGAGCACATGGGGACTGGAGGAGCAGGATTCCTGTCATTGGTCAGCCATTGCTTCCCACCCATACTTCCTCCCACTGCAGAATTCCTAGGCATACCAGGATTGCTCTCCGCTGCTGCTCGTGAGGGAGTGCGTCAGATAACCTTGTGGGTAAAATGAGGATCAAATTAGTGAAAAAAAATACTGCTTTCTCATTTGTAGGTAGAATAGATTTGTCTCCCAGTATTAAAATATATGGAATATGAATATTAAACAATAAGGTTGCCATTGCACTGGCTCTGGCTGATTGTACGGGCTCAGCTTGCAAGGCCCAAGATGTTTTGTTTTCAGCAGGCTGAGAACATCTGCCCCTGTGTGCTAGACTCTGATTTCCTTCCAATGCCCTTTGTGGTGTCATTTTTGCAAAATACTTATTTAGAGGAAAACTGCAAAGGGTGCATGAGTAAACACCACAAGGACAAATCCCTTAAATGATTCCAAAGGAGAAAATTAAAGTCATTGCTTTAGGACAATAGGAAATCAGCAAGGAGGAAAAAAGGGAATTAAAACTACAGGCTGCAAAAGGCAGATTTTGAAGGTGACCAGGAAAATAAAATCAGTAAAAAGAAGAAAGAAGCATATTTGTGAATCAAACTAATGTATGAATGTGTGAAACATGCCAGCCTGACACACAGATCAATATATATCTTTCTTTAAAACCACAGCTAGCTCATCACTTCACCTTGAAGGGTCATGCATTGAGGGTCAATTCACAAGAAGTCCACTGTATGTGTGGGCTCTCCCTGACAAGTACAAATGTAACTCCTCTGAATAATTGTCAGCACATGGAAATGGAACAATTTCAGCATAATTTTAAGCAGAGCCATCATTGCTTCGTCTGTACACCTGGAACAGTTACCCAGACAGATCTTAGCCAGCTCATCTGAGCTTTGGCTAACTCTGCGATGAACTTAGGAGCTCAAAACCAGTACAGAGCCAGGGTGATACAGACTAATATGGAAGCTGTAGTTTATGTACAAAAGGAGCAAGTTTCAGGGTAGTGGAAGATAATATTAATGCTCACACCTGCTGCAAATTTCTAAGAGTGTTAATTATATTGCCTTCCTAAAACTCACTTCTATCTCCTTTCAATAAACTCCAGTTCTCTGCCACTGTGAATTGAAAACAAATTAGAAGCTGGGGCACCATGGAAATGTTTTTGAGAAGTTTGCAGACAGGAGACATTTTTGTTGTTCTGCAGTATGATATTGATGAGAATTTTCCTTTTCCTCCTTCTGATTTTTGCTTTCCTTTTTTCTCCTCCTTTGTCTGGCACTCCAGTAATCTCATTAGTTTCTTTCTTAGTAAATTATCCCAGGTGGCAATATCAGCCAAAAGGCAAAGCCAGCTGTCATCCATTGCACTACAGGGTCAGATTTTTTTCCCTTCTGAGTGACTCTACAGTGCTACTGTGCAGGCTTTTCCTGGTTAAGTGTGTAGAAATGCATAATTTATTTGAGTTAATTCTGGGAATTGAGAACAGAGCTACAGGCATTGAAGATGCAGGATGCAGCTGCATTGTGAGCCTTTACTCTGTAGGTCCCTGTTTGCAGTAACTGTATTGGGGCAGGAATCAAAAGGGGAGGAAAAGTGAATTTTCAAATTATTCTCCATATTGGCTTACTGGGGTAAATTAGGAGAGCCTTAGGGTTGTTAAAATCACATTTCTGTAGAAAAGCCCATTGTTCATGGATGATGGTTCAAGAAAATGTATATAAAATGGCCATTATGACTCTAAGCAGCCAATTATACCTGCAGTGGACAGCATTTGTCAGCATTAAAAAGTCACCAGTCTCTCAGCTTCCTTTTCTAGGAAACTGCCATTGGCATGAAAGGGAAGGCCTGGGCTGGGAAGCAGAGCTGACTGCTGCTTTTCGGCAGAAATTCTACTAAATCTACCAAGACCACAGTCAGGTTGCACGTGAGCATGCTCTGCAGCTCTCTGTGGCTGCGGTTTCCCTCCAGCAAGCAGGTTCCCATCCCACAGTCACTGAGGCAGGTCCATCCCCTTAGGGCTGGGGTGCAGTCAGACACTCACATCTCTTTAGGAGATGCTCAGGCACAGCTTGCATTGAGCTGTAATCCTGATTTCTCACCATTTGAACCATGAAGCTTTTTGTACTCCCTACACCATGGTGGCTCTCAGAAATAGAGGAGGAGAAAGTAGGAAAGAGCCTATTTTAGCATTTTTATAGCTTCTTTTTCATGTGTCTTGGCCACCAAGGTCAGTTTAGGGGAGAGACTTCCAACTCAGGTATTCCACCTTCTGGAAAGGCTGCAGTCCTCACTTCACTCATTCTCCATGTTTTTAAAAAGGCTTTACAAGTACCTTCCTTGCTGATTGCAAGAAACCCTGTGCTGTTCTCAAATGCTACCTCACTTCTCCACTTAGGGATTGTTAAAATGCCGTCATTTTCCTTATTTCTGCACTTTGATTTTTCCAGATGTGCCTTGTCTGATAGTTTCTGTTTCTTGCTAGCAGTCAGCAGCTCTGACTGTGCTCCAGTTAAATATTCCCTTTCATATACCTGCAAGCCCAGAAAGTTCTCTATTGGTATCTAGCACTTGTTTTACTTTTGTTTGTAAGGAAAATACCTGCAGCTAGAGGTTTTACTGAGGAATCTAAAATCCAGAAGTATACGCTGTTCAGCTGCACTGGCAATCAATTTCTCATTAACATCAGCAAACAGTTATTCATTAAAATCATTGTATGTGTCATTGATGTGAGGACATTCAATGTCCCAGCTTCTCCTTGATTCTGAAGCCATCTGAGTCATGATCACCTGAGGTCTGCAGCATTGCTAACCCCCCTTTTAGGAATAAATCTTTCCCTCACAGACAGCATAGAAGCTTCAATAGGCCACAAATATTCCATTGTCACCATTTGCATTATTTTCTCTTCAGTGTCGACAAAAGTAGAGTTGGCTTGGCCTCAGCCTTCCAGTCTACTTCCTCATGAGTAGACTGGAACCAGTGCTGCTGATTTTGAATGGGTTTATGTGTCCTGATAGTTGAAGCTGTCTTTCTCATGACTTCCTACATAATGGTGAGCACTTCTTCAAGTGATGACACTGGGAAGAAAATCCTAGATTATTCTAACATATGCTACATCTAAGCATTCCAGAGTACATTTTCTCAAGCTTCCTCATACTCATCTTTCACCATGGTCCAGCAAGCCCTGCAATACTTAAGACACATAATGCTTTTGTTTGTAAGATTCATTGGTTTTACACTGACCAAACACAATTTATCAACTGGGTTGACTCAGAAGACCTTCAGTGTAAACCCACAGCAATGTTGGATTAATAATAAAATACCTTTAAATGTCTTATTTCACTCAAAAGCTCACTTTCTTTAGCTGTGAGTTTATACTGGGAGGGAAAGTGCTGTACCTATCTCCATCTTCGTAACCAAGAGGCATTTTCTGTGTCTAGAACTCCTCACAGGGTGTCTGGCTTCAGCACACCCCATCGAGGGGTCTCCATTATTCCTCAGATTTTCATGGATACACTTTTCAAAACTCTGTATTACCTTGGAAAATGACAGGAGAACTCTTTTTTTGTGCATTAATTAATGGTGTGATAGTGCAGTATTAATTAGCAGAGGGTACTTACACATACAGTCTCTATACTCTGGAGGCATAGTCTGAGTCACAGAGATTCCTGTAGCAGAGTTTATATTTTAATATTGAATGTGAGTCTTTTCCTCAGAAATAGGCTGTTTCTCAGCCAAGCACAGAGACACACTCCATCCATGAGTTACAAGCTGTTAGGAATTCAGAGAGGTACTGAGCCCTGCATCACAGTTTTTCTTCACAGAGCATTTTTAACTGCTTCTTTTCAATCAAAACTGTCCAAATGATGTTATAAAGCTCACAGTCAATGCAAAGTGAGTGTGTGGGGCTTCTTTACTATAGTGTCATTGGACAGAAAGATCAATTTTTGTTTTGGCAGCCAGTTTAGCTCTCAGTGAAGCCAGTGGAAAATGTCATTGCTTTCAGTGTGGGTTAGATCAGGTGAGCTCTCTGCATCTCATTATGCAGTTCATTTCAGCAACAGGGCTGGAGTAAGTTTTTATGGCTCTTTCACTTACTTTACACCACTGATACAGGTTAGGACACCAAAAATCTCCATTTTGATTCCTTGATAAATTGTCTGGATATTCCCAGAATACTGATCACTAGGGGAAGGCAATACATCTCTTCCAGAGCTGTAGGGAGATAATTGTAAGGAATAATTTATTCTGTATTGCACTTGTTGCCACTGAAGTTTTTATCTGACTTGGGACAGAACCATATTTTCTTCTCAAATTAATGATTGAAAATGACTGTGAGTCTGTATCCTTGTCCTAAATCAAAATGTTAGGCATGCCTTACCTTCTGTTTCTTCACACTGCTCTATTTAGTCCCTATTACTTTAAGCTGGAGTGATGATTAACTGACAAAGTAGGATAATCCACTCCTGAAATTTGGGTACTTTGTTAGTGAAGCCCAAAGCATCAACATTTTTATAAAGAACAGTGTAAACTGGAGGTCTTGAGACTGGCAGAACTCACAAGACAGACAGGTGACAGCTTTCAATAAGGCTAAGATGCATGAAGACGAAAGTAAAAAAGTCAGAATTGTTTCTCTTAAAAAAAAAGGAGAATATGCAACTGATATATATAAAATCATGTCATATAGTGAAGGTCAAAAAAGAGTACTTGATTGCTAACAAAGGACCAAAAGCCAGCAGGGCATTCTTTTCAAAGGTTTTATATAATGTATCATTAGCTTGTAGAACTCATTGCTGCGGATAATAGCAGAGTTTTGTGACTCACAGTAGCGTTATTCAGCTACAGTAGATAGACTTTAATTGCAAACAGGACATAACGTATCTTTACCCCTTGCTGGTTTGGAGGTGAAGGGAAGGAACGGATGAAGGGAAATGAAACACATTTTTGGTGTTAGTGACATGACATTGTCATCTACCCTAAACTGGGAAAAAGGAGCTGACTTTTCTTCTGTCTTGATGCTCAGACTTAGTATCTTAAGGAACAGAGATAAACAGATTCAGGAAAAGACACAATTTTCAAGCCTAAAGATCCAGTTTTGTCTGTGCTCTTAAAGGGAAGCATAAAGACAGGCTCAGTGTAGGACATTCTGTCAGCATGTAACATGTTTTAGCAAATACATGCACAGCAAGACAAAATGGAGCTGGCAATAAGTGCACTTGGAGGAAAACCTGAATCCTTGACTGTCCATAATAACTCTATGAAAGTGTAGATTCCCTGGACCAGTGCTCTCAAGAAGCTTAGTACAGAGCCCTAGGCTTCCAGTCAATGGTAATGTGTTTGTTTACAAGGTATAGGCTTACATTTCAGAGAAGCTATCTGGAACTTTAGATGGATATGCCATTGGATCCAGGAAGTCTCCTAAAAGCCATGGAGGTAACTTATTTCAAGATACTATCCACCTCAGTTCAGGGCTGAAGATACCAGATTATTCATTTAATAAGTGGGTATCAGGGATGCTGCTTGCTTCCTGATCTTAGGTCCCCATTGACTATGAAAGATAACATCTCACTATACCAAAATTATATTGATCCTTAATGTTTCCCAGAGAGTAATTGTCAACTTCTATGGACTCACAGGAAGCTCAGCCACTTTTACATCTAGTAATTAATTCAAAAGTATTGAGAGTTGTATAAGAGTCATTGGGACTATTAGCTCCTATCCTGTTCTGTTTTGGTTTTTTTTCCCCACCATAGAAAGGTCTCAAGGGAAAAGTCAGTGACACTTTCTACTTTTTTGTCAGTAATTGTGATTTCCATATGAAAAAAATGAAACATTGACACTATCAGTAGTCCAACCAACACAAAATCAGAGGAAGTACCTGGGATGCTATGGTTGTAGTGCTTCCCCAGCAGTCAGGGCAAATCCATGCACTTGGTTCAAATGCCATGTGAGCATGGTTGGTAAAACCAAGATCGTTTTCAGAGCTCATAGGTAGCAGACACCCCTGCGCTGATGCTTGGCCTTCTGCCTCCTGCATGTCTCCTCAAGTGGCATGGAGCCCATGGTGGGGCACCGTACAGAATTAGGCAGTAACAGATCTGCTCTCATGATTTTCTTTCCCCCGTACAATGGAGGTATAAAGAGATTGTGCCTCTGGCTAATAATTTTCATCATTCTCTGTCCTGTACAAAGCAAACAAACAAGTTATTGCAGAATTCTGCAGTGAAATTTGATTAGTGCTTCCTTCAGAGGCCTCTGGCAAAAAAGAGAGAAGGAGTATATTGAGGGATAAGGGAAAGGCAGAATACAGGCAAGCAGGTTTAGAGGCAGGTAATTGCAAATAAAATCCACCACATGGTCTTGAAAATCCTAGAGGAAAAAGAAAAAGAAGCTATATATACCTTAGCTTATAAATTACCATACACCAGTCCTACCCATATGACTGCAAAGAGAAACTTAAGTCTCCAGCCATGCCACCATCCTTCTGGTTATGTCTTCTCAAAGCATGGCTCGAAGGAGCTACACCTCATCAAAAGAAAAAGAATTGCCAATTCCTTACCACAGGTGACTGTGAAGGCGCAACAGTTTAGCTTTCATTTGTGTATGCATTTTTGAACCTTATTTGAAACACTGCAAACCATAAATAAACTTTGATAATATCATGCACAGACATAGCTTTATGTCGTATTACAGGTTCCTGATATGGAATAAAACAAGACTGTGTGCTTGCCATATTTTAAAAGGGAACACAATATATATAAATCTGTGTAATTATCAGCTGCTTATTCTTCAGTATTTGAAAAGGAGAAATCAGTTTGACGAATACAACACAAGTCATGAGAATTTATGGTAAAAATGGCCTTTCTGTTTTTTGATGTTCAAAAGCTTTGTTTTGTTTTTGATCAAAGCTATATATATATTAATTTTTCATATTAATAAATGATAAAGGTGCACCATATCATAAAGTATCCATTAGTTTGAAGTAAGCATAGGAACATCTAGCAAATTAAGCACTGGATCACTGGTAATACCACTGGCCAGATATTTTCACTGAAATACTTTTTGAAATGAAATATCAACAGATTAAATTATAAAACCTTTTGGGAATAACTCTTGGTCTAAATGGGTTTGGCTTAAAAAAAAAATAAATAAAAATCCAGTTCATGTTGACTTTGCCTTGAAATAGAATTGTAGTAGGAGAAAAAAGCCCTAACAATATCTAATTGGTAAGACTAAAAGCAAAACTGTCACTTGGGCTTATCTTCTTGCTTTTCCTTTACAGATGATAGTTTACAACTTTATAATTCAGCATGATAGTTTCTTGTGGTTCCAGAAGTAAACACAAATCTAGATACCTAAGCAGCCTATAAAGTTTTGTTACTATAGAACATAAACAGATGTTGAAGAAATGTTGCAAACCAGACTCAAGAAACTGATGAAGCACAGAAGGCATTGGATTTAGGTTATTGAAGAAGAGATAATGAAATCCTGGTCCCAATAAATTGATTTTTAATGTGAATTTAATGGGACCAGAGGGAGTACACCCAAATGTTAACTTTATAGTAGAGAGATAGATTAGTCTTCCTGCGTTTCATCTTCAGTTGGTTGGGAACGATAAGATCCTGCATTTAATCATCCCCTACAAGAGCTTAGCTGTACCCTTTCTCCCTCCATTAACTCTAACAAGTCTAGCAAGGCTGACCTCTGTCAGCAGATACCAGCCCCCTTGTACTCCTCACACACTGGGCCAGTTAAGAAAAAATGTATAGCTACTGACTTGATGTATGATTCTCTACTTATAGCTAAAAATAAAGATCATTCATAGAACTAAACCTGGGATTACTGCAGGTATCAGTTCTCTTAGCTGATTGAATGTTGTCCCTGACTTCTTGCTTTAAAAGAGAAAGGTGACTATGCTTTATTGTACTTGTGGGCCCCAAATAAGCATTTTGCAAAAATACCTAACCTAGCAGTATGAGCAGAAAAGACCAGTGAGTGCATCTACTTTAGCAATTCACTCTTTGTAATAAGATCAGATCAGTAGCTGAAAACCGTTGGTGCTGTGGCTCTTTATATCTCAAATACATTTGATTAAGCTTTGTTTATTTGGATTAGATATGATCTGCTTACATGCTATATGTGTTACTAACCTAGAAGAAGAGGGATGTTGATGCTTGGGGGTAAAATCCATAGTGTTTCATAGAAGACTTTGAAGGGATCTCAAGTTTAAGCATAATTTCTTTCAAGCATATACTTCCTCCTAGGTGGAGGGAAATCGTTAACATATGTCTGTGCAACCCTTTCTTAAGTAAGGTTCAGGACAGCTGTCACATATTGCTGAGCACTTCTTGCATTGAAGAATCTGCATGGCTATTGTCATGCCAATTCACACCTGGTGTTAAAAGTTAATAAATAACTTGTCTGTCAGGCAGTGAAGGCAGGAAGACAAAAATAAAGTTTTTCTAAACAACATTATGTCAGGCACAGACATTGTCACTGTTCTGCTGCAAAAAGACAGACTTTGCTACATTTGCTTCCCTTCCTGTCCTCACAGTTCAGCTGTCTTCGAACAACTAAAACATGATCACCTAGGATAACAAGATGCCATTCAACCTTCAGACCTTTGTGAGATTTTTCAAGCTGCTTTCAAGCTCCTTTGGAAAGCCCAGTCCTTTTGCGTAAGTATGGAACTGAAGCATGAACATGATCCTAAAATCATGGATACAGATATCTTTTGTACTTCTGCTTGGAATCTTCAAGCTTCAAACCAAACTGAAGAAGACAGCCTTTCCTACAGTAGGGTTTCCAATTGAGCAGTAGAGTAACAGAATTTTTCCTTCAGCAAATGTACATCCCAAAACAACAAAGCAACATGAAGAGAGATATGTAGCAGAACTGATTCTCTGTGAATGAAGAGAAATTTCCCTGATAGTTCTGGCTAAACAGGGAAACAGCTCTGGGATTTAGACGCAGTCCATGAAGAACCCAAACAATACCCATAAGAAAGCAACCTCAACTTCTGGTCATACTCTTCCAGATAAATTCTTAAAAATTCACACAAATACAGTGTCACCTACACACTGAAAAAAACCTTTTTTTAAAGAAAAGCAGCGAGGCAAAGCTGTTTCTGACATCTTTCTACACCCTTTCTGGACCTCTTCCCAGGACCAAGTGACTCTCAAGGGCAACTTATGCCCAAATGCCATTCCTGAAGCTGGAATGTATCCATAGTGTTGCCATACTGTCAGTGATATTCTGGCACAAGCTGCCCAGGAATAAAGCTAGTGAGGAGGTATACAGCAGAAAAGGTGTAAAGGTAAAAGTTCATGGTGCAAATCTGTGGGTACCAGCCCTGATTTTAGTAGATCTGGACCTGGACCACCTCAGATGTACAGGCAGTCATACCAGCTGGAGTAGTCCCCAGAGAGGTACACTAGGGATTAGAAAAACTCAACGCTTTTCCCCTGGTGTAGCCAAGTTCCCCAGCATGACTGGATGGCATGTGCAGAGACCTGACTCCCAGGCGGATGTTGGCATCATTCTCACCAGGCAGGTGGCTGAGCCACCATAGCAACCCCACTTTAATGCCCAGAGGAAGATGTCTCAGAAACAAAGAAATCACAGGACATCACCTCCCACTCCTCTCCCTGAAAGGCTATTCCTAATCTGTTCCTTGCAAATCAGATATTATTACCTTAAAGCACATGCGTGCTAGCTATTGTAAGTCTGGAGAGCTTCATTACCAGACAAAATCCTGCCTGCTGAGGAACTGACCTCCCTGGAGCCTTGCAGCAAGGAGTTCCATGGTTTAATTATCTCCTGTGTGAAAAGGGTTTTATTTGATCAGTCTGGAAATTGCTGCTTTTCAATTTACTTGAATATTTTCAGCCACCAGTGTTACACTAGACAGGATTTAATATATCTTTATCATACTCCCCTTCATTGGTTTCCTTTCTAAGGTGAATAGTCCTAACACAGCCTTTTTCTTATGAAAAGCTTTCCATGCCCCAAATAATTTTCTTTGCCCTTCTGTGAACCTTGTCTAGTTTCTTTAAGATAGAGCAGCTATCTGTACTTACATTTGAGAAAAAGCTGCATTATTTTTCTTCTTCTCTTTCTATACCTCTTCCATTATGTAACATGTTGCTTGCTTTTCTGGGCCTCAGTGGCATACTGGGAAGGTCTAAGTGAGCAGCATACGGGACACAGGCTCCCACCCCTAACCATCCATGGCTGATTTAAACCCCTGTAAATTGTGTAGACAGTTTAAAAAAACAGAAAGAAAAAAGAAGACAGTCTGTGCTATCACAGACTTATAATGTTCCCTTTTTATAGCAATGATTGGATCAAATCTTTTAGCTATTTCCAAGTGCACTTTGCTGTTCTGGAGGAATTTATTTCTGTAGCATGTCACTGTTAAGGTGTGCAAAACTTTTTCAGGTGTGAAATAGGCTAAAAGGGAGGGATATGGAAGGAAGGCTACTTAATGCAAAGGATGCATTATAAGGAAATGGTAGCTTCCCACAACATGGATAAATTTACACATTGGTTGTATGATCAGGTATATCTGCATGTCTGGGTTATCAAGTAGCGCTGCCCCTGCTGAACAACCCACAAACTTAAACAAAAGAAATTACAAAGCCAAAGAATTCACTGTATGTACTGTCCCAGTCCCACCTGTTGATCCCACTGTGCTGTATTAGCCCCAGCTCTGTTATACCCCAAGGAATGACAGCTGAGGGATAAAGAGGGAGGCTGCTCGATAAAGAAAGGAGACTGAATTCAATCTCCTGTCCATGGCCATATAAATTGAGTCCAGAGCCCAGGGCTTTGTTTCAGATTCTAACTCCTCCCAAGTGACACTGATGTATTTTATATAAAGACATGAATGAAACAAACATGTTGCAAATGTGATCTGAGCAGGGAGAACATAAGATTAAAGGAAAAATGTAGGTTAGATGTTTTTGCAGAAGTCCAAACAATATCCATCTTGGCGGACTAGTGAGGGGTTTTCCCAGTAACTTGTCTCTTCTGGAACTAGCTTGACTCTCAGCTGGTTGACCTATGAGAACAAGGTTATTTATGACTCCAGTATAAATGAGTTTGAAATCTGCATCTACAGGTAAGTACTAATAGAGCCATCATGTTCTACAAGTGAAGCAATCTGATTTTGCTTTAAATTACATCTATTCCTGGAGTAACAATTAGATCATCAGTGGTACATTAGGTAGCATTTTCCTTCAAGCCAAGAGAAAAGCAGCATGCAGAAATGGAGGGAGGCTTTGGGTAAGTATCAGAGTTGTCAGCAGCTGAGGGGAAGGACCCTGGCTTTGCAGCTGTCAACTGAATATCAGCACTTTACAAATTACAATAATGGGTGGAAGCACAGAAGGATGGTTGCAGTGGTGAAAGAAGCAGGCACAGGTTTCTGCTCATACTTTGCTCACAGGCAGGTCCTGATAACAGTCTCCTGCCCTTTCAGATCAAGCTGTAGGAGAAAGGAAGGAGACTGTCAGTTTGTCAGGTATCTTGTTGGCCATTCTTTGGCATGATTTCCTTGTTGTTTCTGCTTTCATTTTCTTTCCTCAAACTGCTATGACAATTTGTGTTTGCAAATAGTAATCTCCCGGCAGCATGTAATGAGATAGGCTGGAATTTTACAATGCTGACAAGAAAGAAAGAGGAAAAATAGGAAGATGCATCTTAAATACTGTAAAATGCTGTTCTATACTCACACAAAGCTTCATGCCATATCCCCAAACTGAAGACACTCACCAAAGGAGGAAGCTTGATCTTTTGAGAAGGGAGACTCAAAGTTCAGGAAGCCATTTGGCAGAAAAAAATAGATTAACAATTACACCAAACAGACTAACCTGCACTGTACAACATCTCTCTGTTTGTACTGAAGGGTGAAGGGGAATCCATTGCATCCTCCTTTGGATGCCCTCATCAAAGAGACACAGTGGCCTAGAAATCCTAGTGCTGAGCCTATGCAGTCTTTGCCTGGCAGTGCAGGGGCAGAAAGGCTCTGAAAAGGAGCCAGTCTGAAAACTGGTATCTTGCCATCACTGGAGCTACTATTGCTTCATTATCCCATACGCTTCCCTATTTTTACTGTGTCCAGGTTGTCCCACAGGGACAAAAATGGAACTTGCATCTGCCACCAGCATATATCAGTGTACGTACACTATCTTTGGAAGGCAGGCTGCAGGAGACCAGAGGCTGTGATCACTTTTGCCTTTCCCTTTCAGGCTCAGGCTTAGATCAGACACCACAAGTCCCACAAGCTTTGCAGCAGAAGATACCATGATGTTCAACAGGTATCCTAGCTTTTCTGGGGCAGCCCCAGGGTTTAAGTCCCCTAGCTGTGCATCACAAAGAAAACCTATGAGATGTCGTTTTGGCCTAGAGTTTAGAAACAATATTACAGACTACATAATAGTCCTGTGCACATTGCACTGATGAGGTCACATTTCTTAGTCTTCCCCACTGAAACTAGAGTCTCCCTGAGGAACCTGCTGTGCAGCGGAAAGAGACTGGGAGGTGGGGGCCACACACTAGAGATCTGAATATTTGTGTCATGTAACTTGATGTGGGAAGAAGAAAGAAATACCCTGTCATGGGCTTACATGGGGAACATGTCTTCCAAGGCCTTTTTTTTTCTGCCTCTCTTCATTCCTCATTTAGGGTCATTTGAGAAGGGATCCCAGAGCATCTTATTTACCTCAGATCAGTTCTGTGATAGCTCCACAAGGGTATTTGGGAAGTGGTGCAAGACATCAGTTCATTATTTTTCCATGCCTGGTACAAAGTTCTGGGCCTATCCATGCTCTGGAGAAGTGCTCGCCGGGGGATCTCCAAAATGCAGCTCAGAATGATGTTCCTCATGCTTCCACTGGTTTGCTACTCACAGATAGATCGGCTGAACATAGAGGCAGCTATGGGGCTTTTCCTTGAGGTAAACTGTAGGTGTGGCCCTAAATCCATCCTGGAGGCCACTTCTGCATAGCACTGCAGAGCTGACAATCCTGTCCTTGGTGTCTTGAAGACCCTGAACATTGTTAAAATGACAGATGAATCTGACACTGAGGTACTTCCATTTCCAGGAGCATAAACTTACACTAAAAGCCAAAGACAATTTTCAGAGCCCAAAGTAGTTAAGCTATTTAAACTATATAGTAATTAAACTATTTTCCATCCCATTCCTGCCCACTGTGTGAGCATATTTCAGGATCCTCCCATAATCTGTTTATATTTGCTTGCTGTAGCAAGGTTTTTACTTTACTTACTGTAGCAATGCTTACGACGATGTCGCATCATGTTTGAGAAGGTCTCTTCAAAGATGAATCCCTCCGTTTGCCAAATGTACAGCTGTGTGACACTCAGCCTCAAAACAGTTTTCTGCTGCCTTTGGCTTGCAAATAGTTCTTTGCCATGATCCATGACTGGATCATAGGTTGGATGCAGGAAAGACGGGCACTATTGCTTGTTTAGATAGAGTCTGACACAGGGTTTGATTTCCTCCCAGCCCTTCATAGTGTTTGTCGTTTATCTTAGTACTCTCTTACATTTTATTATCCAAGTTGAACTGCTTTAGGATCAGCCATAAACTATCAACTGTCTGATGATTTTCAATGGAGGATTGTCCCTGGGAGCATGTTCTGTTGGCCTTTCACGTTGTAAAACAATTGTGTGCAGTGATATTAGGGCACAAAGAGCCATGAGGGATAACTGGTTGTTAGTTGAAGTTTTCCCAGCTAATTCAGTTCCTCCAGCAACATGAAGAAAAATGCTTTGAAATAATGTACTCCAAAAAAAAAAACCCCAAACAAACCAGTGTCCCCTGTTGGTTTTCTTCAGTGCTGCAGAGACATTTATTAGCCTTTACTAGAACAAAATATGGTGTTAAATATAAAAGCAATGGTTCAAATGGCCATAAAATATATTGGAGCATACTATGGATTCAATTGATTTCAAAGCTTAGATTTAGGGAAGATTTATATTTAGGGACTTTATTTCTCCAAAAGCTTGGCTTAGGTATTTAATATTGATCCTAAGATTATGGTAAAATACATTTCTATTGATTTTTGTGTGGAATAATTCATCACTGCAAGAATTTCTGGCTCTATATATCAGGTGGATGAAGATGTGAGCAGCTTTTTCTGGCTCAAGTTCTTTACAGACTGCAGTCATGAAGTACCAGAGGATTGTTGAGGCTGAAGGGGTGGAGCAGAACCACTGAACTCACATGCTTCCATGTCTCAAGACAAAGCAAAGTGACCCAGGAAAAAAAGCAGAAACCATTCTGGTGTGGTGTGGATTTTGTTAATTAAATGTGGTTGATTGTTCTCCTTTATAGCAGAACAGACAATTATAACCTTTGCATAGCTTTGCTTCAGTCAACTTGCCAATCTACTTAACAAGTACATAATTCTGCCCTGAGATATATGTTACAAGTTTAAAAATGGTCTTATGAAAGAGGTGTCATTTTATTAAGTTCCTCTGGGCTAGACTGTAATAATTTGAGTATCACAGTTGTTACTTAATATAAATTAGGACAGCAACTTTCTGCATTTCCATTTTTTGTAATAAAAAATTCCATTTTGTTCACAGGAACAAAACTCTATTTTTTTTTCACAGGATGACAATTACATCTGTATTCATACTAAGTAACACCTGATTATAGAAATAATTCTCATTTAATCAACAAACTGGCAAATGCCACACAACATGAGCAAAAATGTAATTTTCCTTTCCAGACCAAATGGCTGGAAAGTGAGCAGGAGAGTGTACAATTCAGCAGTGGCAGGATAAACTAAGTTAGGAGGATATTCCTGACTTTCAAAGCCTGATATATATAGATCCAAAGTCAAGAGTTCTTTAAAAAGCTGAAATATTCAAGGGATGGAAATGACCAGATTATGATTTCTAGCAGCTTTATTCTTACTCTGCAGTATATTAATGGGCATATAGGAAAAGATAAGCTACAAAGTCATGCAGGTCTTGAGCACATTGTGATGGTACATAATGATTTTTGTACATTCATTCTTTAAGGAAAATATTCAACATGAACTCACTATAAACCTAGCCTAACTGGCTGATTTGTCTGAGCCGATAGCTGCTTTGCTTTTTCAGGGGACAAAACAATTAAGCACATCAATGTTTCTACTCCTAGATGTTTTTACAGAAGGACTGAGTGGATACTGCTCACATTAAATTCACCTGTTGTCTTTGAAGACTGCAGTCACAGCATTATTTCCCACTGTATTTGCAAACTGGAAAATAAAATCAAGGTATCACCTTGTGACATGCTGGCTTGGGTATATGTTTACTGCAGCGCTTTTCTGTGTGTAATACATTAGACTTGCTCATATATACCATTATTCCCCATGGTAGGTAAGTTAATGAAACCTTTTCATTAGCTTATGAAATACAAGTCAGAGTTCTGGGGACTTCACTTCTCTGCCTTATAGGCTATATGTGGCTATTCAACAACTAGAGCAAGTCTACACAGTATGTCAGAATACTGATCATTAGGACTGGCAGGCCCCCAAAGGTTTATGTTTAAAATTGCCTGCTGCTCAGTGTTTTGAAGCACATACCATTGTTATTTACATTGGTTTCAGGTGTCATAGAAATCTAGTCTATGACTAAGATCTGAAGGTTGAATTTTATGCCAATGCCTAAAAATCTTGACAGCAATAGCACAACTGTGAGGAGAATGAGCTAAGACCATCAGGGAACCCTGCGCAAATCAACAAGGAAGGAAGGCTCCAAGAGCACTTCACACTCAGAGGAGAAAAGCCTCAAAGAAGCACTACTCTCTCACAGCTGTAATTCACCAAAAAGGCTTATTGATAATCAAAAAGCACGACTATCCACAGAGCTGTGGAAATCATAAAGCTCTACTAGTTTCTACCAGAGAAGTCTGATCCAAAGCCTGTTGCAGTTGAAGAAGGAGTCCCACCAACCTGCAAGAGCTCTGGCTGACACTGCAGATGACTTAAGTACTCCACAACATTAACTGCTAGGAGAAAATATCAGTCTGTTAAAGTCTGTCCCCACAAACCCAGGAAATGCCAACCAACGTACAAGTAGCTAATATCAGCATATCCTCAAAAATCCAGTTAGTGGCTGAAACCTTGAATTTTATCCTTGTCCAAAAATACACCTTGGGTTTTTTTCACAGTGGGTTTGTACTTTACCCCCTCCTTTGCATATATTTCAGTAGCTGACTTTTCCCATCCATGCCAAATTGCAGATCTTTTCCTGTGAAGTAATTTTGTCTGAATTGCCTGTGCACCCACCCATCCCATCCCAATTTTAGTTCATGGCATCTTGTTTTCAAATGAGTTGCTATCTTAAACAGCTTACTGCCTTCAATCTGTTCGTCTCAGGATTTTGTTTACCTCTGCCAGTCTCCCATTTTACCTTATTCCTTCCTCAGGCTGCAGAGACCAGCACAGGCTAATCCTTCCTCATAACTCAATATCCAAACCTCTGGAATAGTAAAGATTTTCCTTCTTAATACAATTTCAAACCTCTAAGAAATTTTACTAGTGTCCAGAATAGTATATGACATCAATATTTTTCAAGTTGCAGTACAACAAAATAACCTTTACTTATTTAAGGTGCACAATACCATGCACATGAAAGTTAAGGGTGCTTCCTTCCTAGCTGCAGCTCTGTAACTCCTGTAAAAACATGCACAGTTGCCATTTTGCTACCTGCTGTTTCGGTAATATAGCTTCTTCTTGTCATTGCATTGGTAAAAAACTAGCTCACTGAATACTCCTTCCCCAATCTCTTCTTTTTCCTGTTTTTCACTTTTATATACAAATGTCTATGGCTCCTTCCAGGATACCAAGACAACCCTGCTTTGTCCTTTACAAGCACCTAAGACAATAAGAGCTGATTGCAAGTAGGATATCTAGTTGAAATGAATCATGCACTCTACTCATTTAGTCCTTTCCCCTTCTTAGGTGAAAAATCACATATAATTCACAATGGATGAAATTCACTGCTGAGCAGAAGGCCAACCCAAAGTCTGTGCAATGTTGAATTGCCTATTTTGAAGGTTTCCGAAAGATTTGGGAAGTGAAGTGTCTCTGTGCCAGCCCCCCTGCCCAGGGATGAATTTCATTCTCTGTGAACTGCCTAGGAGAAGAGTTTGATTTTTATTCATGCGCTTATGGTTTGAAATTACTTGAAACATGGTTCATGCTTATGCATTTCATAGGTACATTGCATTATCAGTAGTAAAACTATGCAGAGATAGCATTATGCAGGGCTTGTTTCCACAAGACTCAGTTATTGATTTACTCATAGATGGTTATCAGAGATAGTGGTTTAAGTTGTAAATGCTGCACTTTGCTGTGGGAGCAACAGACACAGGTCTTATTTCTCTTTCCTGATGGAATGATTCCCAAATCTACAGTGAATTTTAAAGCTGAATCCTTCTAGAAAGGCATACAGTGCAGTAAAGATCCTTAATATTGCTGTTGTTCTGAATGTTTTGCAAGCAATTCACTAAGGTGGGATTTCAAAAAGTGAATAAAAAGGGCTTTGACTCAAACCCATAATGTTGATTCTCATAAATGCATATGGATAGTTCAATCACATTTTGCATAAACAAATACAAGATATTCTGCTCAGATTTAGTCCTGGGGATGCTAACGCTTTGCACATCATTTTCTCCATCCACACCATGGATGTTTTATCTTAAGATGATGATTGCATAAACTTTTCAACGTCCTGTCCCAGCTCATAAATTTCTCTTTCAGACAAAGAAATGAGTTATCTAGGAACAGGACTGGAAGAAAAAGATCCTAACTGTATAATCTAGGGTTGGGACTTTGCTACTGGTCTGAGGACACAAGACAGTAGTACTGGTAGACAGCTGATGATCACAGGGCAGGCCCGAAGTGGAAGGAGATTGATCTGGGGCATCAGCAGTCTTAAGGGGTTTCATGTTCTTTCCATGTAAATGTGTGGAGAGCAGGCATTGTTCCTCAGGGTAATATAGTAAGAAGATATTTAAACGGGGACCATGATTTTTTTTTTTTTTCAGTTTTCCTGCTGCCCACTCCCTTATCAATGTTTGCTAACACCTCGCATTCATAAAACTAACTGCAAGGTGGGTACACTGTTTGCATCATTATTATCTGTTAAGACAGCTTTCATAAATCAAGATGGACTCTATAATTGCTCACATCCATTAAAAATACTGCAAGGCCTTTCACAGAAAACGACATTGTGTATTTTCTTCTCCAGCATACCGAAAAAGGATGTTTGTGGAAAAAGGATGCAGGTGGAGGACATTCCTTTAGGTTTTTGTCTCTTTCTTCCTTCCTTGTGAGCATTTCCTCAGGGCAGACAGGAGTTCAGCTGGTCAATCTGCTTACTTGCCAGACGCAGCAGGGAAAGACTCACACAGGTTTTGTATTTGAGAACTTTTCTCATGAAAGAGGTATGGGCCTTGTCTTGCAGCAAGTAAACAAGGGGATAAAGCCTTTGAGCACTCTGGTTTGTTTAGGGCTGGGATGTAACCGTGTGACCCTTACCACTGAGAGAGAGAAGCAGTCCTAAAACAAGTGACAATGTTAGTCCTTGCGCTAGGCATGGAGGGTGGCAGCCTCAGCCCTTCTTTGCTCACCTGCCTAAAGCTCTGCCCTGTCCCATACAGTATGGGCTCTTCAGATATTCAGTCTCTTCCAGCTCCTAGGTTAAATATGCATTGTTTTTTTGCAACTTTCTAGTATTTTGGAGGTTTTAATACACACTTTTAGACACTGGTGGGAATAGCCAGAAGAGTACTGAAAATACTTGTTTGTTCATTGTACTGATTTCTGCAATAAACGAGCCAGTAAAAGCAGATGAAGGAATTCATATATGCTATGCATGAGTATAGAGACTTCCAGTATTCTTCTTTCTAGTTCACACCTCAAAACATTACAGAAAATATCTTGTGTCATTTTCATTAATCTTTTCCCTGTCCTTCCAGAAATATCACGTAGATACTGATTTTACCAATTAATATATGTTGTGGTTTAAACCCAACCAACCACGCAGTTCGTTCACTCACTCAACCCCCCTTTCTTGCCTTCCCCTGCTTCCAGAGAGATGGGGGGAGAATCAAAAGAATACAACTTCCACAGGTTGAGATAAGAACAGTTTAGTAATTAAGGTATAACACAAATCACTGCTGCTACCACTATTAATAATAATGATAAAGGAAAAGAATACAGCATCTCATCAACCACAACAGATAACTCACGACACCCCACCAACCGAGTGCTGACCGACCACCTCTTCCAACCACCCCGAGAGAGCTAGGCCTTCTGGATCACTCCCAGTTACATCCTGGGCATGACGTGCTATGGTATGGAATACCTCCTTGGTCAGTTTGGTCCTGTCAGTACAGTCCTGTCCCTCCTTCCTCCTGGCCCCCCCTCCTCCCCGGCAGAGTATGAGGCTCACAAAGTCCTTGGTCAGGGCAAACATCGCTCAGCAACAACCAAAAACATCGGCCTTATCAGCCTTGTTCCAGGGTTAAGTCAAAACACAGCTACTAAAGAGAAGAAAAACTGACTGCAACTGCTGAACCCAGGACAATATATAATCCAAATCTTCAGCTAAATGAATTTATCTCCTGGTTTTCTATCAGCATTTTTGTCCCCTGGCCTGTACTCCAAACACAAGTATACTAAAATTATCTATTGTTTTTTTTATATAAGTGATTGTTTATAGACACGTTATTGTCTCTTGAGAGTGGAGTTCAGTTAATTCTTTTTAGGATGGTTGTGCTTTAGCTCCATAAGTCTGATTCCTGCTGCTAAAAGGGGGTTTTTCATTTTTCTGGCAGTAAATAATGAAATGAAACAAATACAATCTGTAATAGAATCAAATGTGAACACAATGAGGCCACAATTCAATTTGGATTTAATGTTGTTGCTTAATCCTGTTAAGGGGTGCCCTCATGAGAAAGATGCGTTAGCAGTCCAGAGCAGAGCTTGAAATGTGAGGACAAGCAGTTAAAGCTGGTTTCATGGTGCAGTAGAGGGTAAGAGGAGACAATATGCTTTTGTACCATGCTACAGAGCCAAGACTGATGACACTATTCTGGACAGACTGGAGGTTACTGAAGGGACTTCAAAGAAAGTGTGGGCAAAGACAGAACAGCTACAAGTGTAGGATGTTACTGACTGTTTTCTGCCCGTTCTGAAAGACCCATGGGGCCAGGAGGGGTATGGCATCTATATGTTTGTATACACTTGCCATGTTTTGTTTTGCTGTGATGGAAGTGTCTCACAAGAAGCCAGACATCATCGTAAGAAGCAAGTTAGCTTCATCTGTAGGAGAAACAACAAGAGAGAAACACTAAAAACGAGTTGTCACTACAGAAGTAGAAACAGTCATTAATTTTTGTGGAGCTGTTGATTCATCTAAGAATAATTAAAGCTTGCAAGAGACAACAAGAAACCTATGTAGTTATACCATAAACTGTATTTTTCAAGATACAGTCCTTAAACATAAACCAAACTTTTCTTGCAGGAAATGCACATATCTTTTTATAGGCATAAAACAACTTCCACGAGAATGCCCTGTGGAGAACAGGTGGCATCTTATTGCTCCAGGAAGATAAGGAGCAAAGGACTTATCATGCCTATAAAACAGGCTACGGAGCTAGCTAGGAGGAAATTATCTAGGTTATTAACATCAAGATGTGAAATGTTACACACCTCTAACTTCTTTAGAGACTGGAAGTACAGAAAAAAAACAAGGTCACTAAAACCTGCTCACTGCTATTGCATACCCCAGTTATCCTACAAAGCTATTGTTTTTCCTGTCTCTTCAGATTAGCTCCTGATACAAGAGATATCAGACAAATCAACAAGTCCTGGCAATGCAGGTTTCTTTCTGCTCTTCAGCACTTGCTGTATTCTCCGCTTCCCCTGTTTTGAAATAACCTCTCCTGAACCATCCAGCTACTCACATTCTTTAAAGATTTACTAAAGTCTATTTGCAGCAAGAGGCACTGGCAGAATTGTTCTGGTCCAGTTCATTTGTATCCACCTTCTGGCACAGTGGCCTCCAATTTTAATGTTGGGTTTGTTTTTTTTTTTTTTTTACCTCTAAAACTTTACCTAATTGTTTCCC
>NDXB01015953.1:76176-91881 GCA_002631895.1 Agapornis roseicollis
TTTTTTTTTTTTTTTTGATAGATGATAATTTGTTTTCTAACAGATAAATACCTTACAAACAAAATAAATGAAGAGAAATATAGATTTTCATAATCAAATACAAGAAAGTGAGACTTTTGAGGAGTATTTCCGTGCCAGCAAGAAATTCTTTGCATTTAGGATGAAGTTAGTTGCGAGAAGGAAGAAAAAGATCAAAAAAGACATGGAATTCAGGGAAAATGCTTATACAACAAAATTCAGTGCAACACAGTGATTTTGAAAGCTCTTAGGACGTTTTCCCTACCATTGTAAAATGAAGAATCATCTTTCATCAAAGGTGATGAGAGTTGGCTTGCTTGCACGTTTGTATAGGGAACTACAATCCTACTAATTTTTGTAGGGTTTTAGTTTTGCATCACAGAATTTGGGTCTTTGGGGACCTCACACTATCAGAAGTGAGGCAAACATGTTGCTACTTTCAAAGCAAAAAAATCCAAAATAAAACACTATCATAACAATGCTATTTCAATTATGCTAGCATTTTAAAAATGTTTTCATGGAAATTATTTCGGTTTGATACACAGTGCTTCCAAAGTCTTTGAAGATCCCCTACAGAAACCCTCAGTTCCTGCTTGCTTAGCAGTCATTTTCCTCATGTCACACAGTATGTAAGCTTGTAAGCATCATTTATTTATTATCAGTTTTTCTTAAAATGATTTGGTTTCTTAATATCCTCTCCCCAGGATAGCTGAGTTCTGAGGAATGGCATAGCTGTGGCACAGATTTTTTTCAGTTGTCAGAAGAATACATCTTTCCTCAGCATCATTTTAATACGAAAATTCCTGAAGATGTATTTTGTATACAAATATGTTACAAACTATGCCATGACATGTGAAGAATAAGATCTGTCTGTTTGTCTGAGATTGCCTCAGCTAAAGTTGTTCGCTTGCTCCCAGCTATATCTGGCTCTTGCAATGAGCTTGCCTTTAATCTACATCCAAAACACAGAGTCATTCTGGATGGCCTCATTCCCTTAACAGAGGTCTCTGCACCTCCTCTCCCTGAGCTGAACAACACAGAACAAAAACACTCATGCTTCCTGAGGACTGGAATTAATCTGTATGAATTTATGAATATTGTATGAGGCCAGATAACAAGAAATGTTTATTTAGACATATCACACTTAGTCAATAGCTGGGTAATAGCAATAAAAGAACAAGCTGTCACTAAAACAACTGGAAGATACTTGTTGCCCAACTCAAATGACTGTTACTAAACCTCTTCTAGAGTTCCCACTAACAGACAGCATCTCAACACCTGGTGGTCTGAATATCACAGGCTGAATCTGTGAAATAAATTGAATGAGGCTGCAGTACAGCAGTTAGTTGTAAACCTAAAAAATGGCTGTTAGGATGCACTATCCAGCAGGACTTATGATTTCTTCACGAGAATTAATGTGACACTTCTACCTTGTCTCACTGAAACATAAAAAAGACCATTTTCCCAATCTTAAGTCCCTTGCTCTCCAAACAAAGAATGTATATTAAATATATAAAACATTAATGAATACTAAAAATCTTTTCTGAACAGTCAAGTAAATATTCTGTCAAGAAGCCACCATAGTATACACCTAAAATTGGCCTAGAATTAATCCAAGCTACAAGTAGATAGGAAAACAGCAATGAGACACCTGACTAGGAAATGAGAAATAGGAAGAAAAATAGAAGCAAATGGATATTAATGTATTTTGCAAGTTTGACAATGTAGAATGATCAGGGAAGACAAAAAAATCAATTAAGTATTAATATTTAACAATTAATGGAAATGTGTGTAGTAAGACTCCAAATATAAGAAACAAGACAAATAGCCATTTGGGTAAAAAGCTGAGTTTAGATTAGATGATAACTTTGTAAAAATGCCATATAGAAAGCAATCAAATGACCACCCAAGTAACAGGCAATAGGACAAGAGGAAACAGCCTCAAGTTGTGCCAGGGGATTGGATATTAGGAAAGATTTCTTCACTGAAAGGGTTTTCATAGAATCATAGAATCAGTTAGGTTGGAATAGACCTTTAAGATCATCAAGTCCAACCATTACCCCAGGACTGCCAAACCCACCACTAAACCATATCACTGAGGGCCTCATCTACACCGTTTCTGAACACTTCCAGGTACAGTGACTCTACTACTTCCTTGGGCAGCCTGTTCCAATGCCTGATCACTCTCTCTGTGAAGAAATTGTTCGTAATACCAAATCTAAACCTCCCCTGGCACAGCTATAGGCCCCCTTCAAATGCTGAAAGGCTGCTATATTACACGGCTTAAGAATTAGTTTGTGAGATATCTCAGAATGTAGTTGCTAAAGCTGAGATAACAGCAAGTGAGATTGTTTCCTCAGTGTCCCAGGAAAGCAATTTTTGCTCTAACAGTGGTTAATATTATCATCAGTGACAGAGCTCAATCGTTTTTTAACATTTTTTTCAAACCATGACTTTCCACCACCCCCCCCCATATAGCAAACTAAAACTGACTGGCAGTGGGATTGCTTTTCTCAGTTATCTTTCTTTGGCCCCTGGGAAGGAGTACACAGACCCACAGGTTTAAGACCTATGACTGAGGCAACATTAAATCTGTCCTTGCAGCACCTGTGAACAGCACCAGAATTGGAGTAATATTTAATAATGAAAACAGATTATTGGCAGAGTTTAGTCCAATTTCTTTGGTTAAACAACCAGGAACCACCAGAGAATATTTAACGTTAATGCAGTCAAATGCATGGTACAGCAGCTGAGAACCAGAAAATGACATCTTCAGAAAGAAGACTGTCCTGAAAAAGATACGTGGGTCCAAATTAAGAGCACATTATCAATGCTCTGTTGAAAGAGCTGATCAGATATTTGCTTTCATAAAAGGGTTTAAAGGGCAGGAGAAGGAGGGAGGTACTCTTGTTTGACAGAACTAAATGAATGTCTGAATGAGATGGTTGATACTACAGTGTGGTACAGAAAATACTTCACAGGGTCTGGCCAGTGTATTTTGTTACTGTGCTCAGGATCAGATTTACTATCACATTTTAGAGCAACAATTTTATGTTAAAACTCTGCTTTCTCATATTCTTTGTGGTTTCTATTATTAAATCAGCTGACACCTGGTTACTAGGCTGGCTCCCAGCCACATCTTTTCCAAGGATGATTTGCAAGTAGCAGTCCCTCTTGGTATGCTAACTGCTTTACAGAAAGTCCCACTGAAAGACTGAGAAAATGGCAACTGGCTGTACAAAGGGAGTAATTTATGTAGAATCTATTTCCCATCATGAGGAATTCATAAAGACCTCACTGGGTCAAAAAGACAGCTAGGCCAGACACCAGGACACAGGTTATAGGAGAAGCCTCCTATAACCTATAATTTTGTTATTTCCTATAACAGAAATTCTAAACAAGTGTTAGCTTTCCTCCTATCACCCCAGGCAGCACCTGCAAGACCCTGTTGCAGGCCCCAGTTTTTCTAGGTCGCCCTTGATAGCACACAGGTCCTAACATGGCCCATCATTAGAGCCTGCTACAGTCTCTCTTCACCCCTCGTGCTTTCTAGACCTATTTTTGGTTGCCTGCTGCTCTCCTTCCCAACCTGTGCAAGAAGTGAAATCTGGCACAGTGTCAAGAAGAGCTCACTCCTTTGTAATAATCTAATGCACGGCTCAGTGAAACATGGACAGATGTCACAGCTGATGTAGATAGTGTTAACTTCTCAAAATAGCCATCAATCTCTCTCCTATCCCAAGGAAGTCTTTCATCCATCTCAGCCAAAGCATGATAGCCAAAATTCTTTGAACTGGTTGGTCATATTAAGCACTTCCTTTGATCTCTGAGAATCTTTCTCCACCACAAGAAAATTTATTCAGAAAACAGATACAGTAGCCAGTATTTTGATCATGCCATACAAAAGACATAGATGCAGTTATACAGGCTGCTGGGCTCCGCACTGATCATTGATTTCACCCACAGCGTGTATTTCTGCCTGAGAAATAGATCTAGTGCATTGTAATTCTTTCAAGCTCTCCCTTTTAACAATGCTTTGTATATTAATGAGGTTAATCTATCATTTACAAATGGCCTGCTGTAAGTCAATAAAGTTTTGATAGGAAATAACAATCCAGCTGGGACATTATTAGAGAAAAAGTCAGAGGTGTTTTCAGGCAGAATACGATGTTAATATTCCTGCTTCCATTGTCAGTGACCTAGTGCAGAGGTTAGAGGAAAGATCTGAACACCCATGTCCCAAACAACAGGGTTTCTGTAAGATTATGATTAAATAGTTACATAGTCTTAAAAGTGCACTTATTTTTGAGCTTACATATAGGTATTGTGGATGGTTTTTAAATGGTATTTCTTTGGAAAATCAAAACATAATTTGACCTTCTTTCTTATTTCGCTTTTCCTGGGCATTTTTTTCTCAAAAGAGTCCCATTTTAATTAGCAACATGGCTTTCAAATGCAGGACCCATCTTCAGTTTCACTTAGTGTGGCTGCTGATTGAAAGGTGTAATTCAACAGAGGGAGCACCACACGGGCAGGCTGCAAATAGAACAGACATCTCCAGATACTTGATGCTGTTGAAAAATTCTGAGCTCACCACATTTGGCTTTAATTTCCTGACTATCCTTCCCTCTCATGACCTGACTATTAATACCAAATTGGAATTAGGTGGTTTCCTATTGTAAGTGGGTGTTAGAGACAGAAGACTGGTCTGGAGAAGGTTGTTGGTGTTTTATTCTTGTTGCAAAGGCAACCCAGCATTAAAGAAAGACAGAAAGAGTAAGAGAACCAGGCAGGGTTGGAACAACATCACAAAGACACTGAGGCCTGCATTACAATTAAACAAAATAGACAGTGGTATCGCCCAGATTTGAAGTTACCCTTGAGAGTTCATCTACTGAAACTGAAACCATCTGTTCTCTTTAACTAGGATGTATTCAAGAATTGAGGTGGTTTGAGTCAGAGAGTGACATGCATATTAAAAAGCAATGTACTGCTTGAATATCAACAGAATTGAAAATAGCCTTACTCAAGAACATATGCTGAGCAATGCACGTGTAAATCACATCCTACTGGTAGGTAATGTAAAGGTACTGATAGAATCTGAATTCTGAAATCAGACTTGCTTCTATTTGCAGTAATTAAGGTTGAACCACTTGCAAACCTAAGAGTGAGCATAAATAGACAGGTGTAGATTAACCTTTCCCCAGTACTCTGGCTAGCAGAGAAGATCTAAAGAAGTAGAAATAAAGATCTAAATTTTGGAAATAGCAGACTTCAAATTGCCTGCGAGTACTTCATCTATCTTTATAAGAGTGTGCATTAGGATACAGTTTCTAATTGCATTTATTTTTTCTCTAGGATCCTTGCCTTCTTTAGTATCTCAGATAGGTGTTGTTTATTTAACAAGCAGCTCTTTAATATTTCACTCTTACATCGCCATTCTATGCATACTTCTAGGCTGTGTAACATGAACACTCTTCCAGTCCTGCTTGGAAGATAAAAAACTTAATTTTCTCATAAGGATTTTTATTGTACTCCTCATTACACCATAGTGCTTCAAAAACTTCCTCACAATATCCTCTTTTTATAAGCCATGAACTGAGGCAAAAATAGTTGAAGGTAAAACCACTGCCTTTGGTGCCCAGTTGGCTATGTCTGAATGGTGGGGTTGGCATGCTTCACATTGAAGCCTGACACAGGGTTTCATCCAGACTAGGCGACCCCCTGAATGCCACAGATCCATCCACATTGCTTTCCAGAGGAGATCTCTTGCCTAGAGATGCAGCGTCTATCAAGCCTGACAGAGGGTCTTGGGTTTTTTCTTTTAGTGACTGTATGTAACCACAACACCAGATGTCCCATGATGGCTCCACTAGCTTGTTTTGGACCTATGAGTCCACAGACCTCCTGCAAAACAGACACCAAGGCCACAGACAGGCAGACATCTGGGAAACCAGAAGCTAACATTCAATGATAGTCTGTGAAAAAAAAAAACCAGCTTCAGAGAGGAATTTAGGCAACTAGCATACAGAGGAACACACAGCATGATTTCCAAGATCCTCTTGGCAATCACTGTAAGCAGCCATCTCCTATTTGGGGCACTCAAATATTCAGAAATCTGATCTGAAGTCATTTGCCAGCATCATATATGAATTCTAAAGCAGAAGAAAAGTCTTGTTCCTTAGGACAGTGTCAAACTACTCTAATAATAACAGAACACATAAAAAAAAAGGCTCTGGAAGTGTCCTTGATTTTAAAGCAGTTCATTTCCTTGCCTCCAGCCTCTCCTTCCTCAGTGCAGGATCAACTATTTCTAAATTATCTCTGGTAGGTAGTTTTTTAACCTGTTTTTAACAGAGAATGACCGTAAAGCTGAGCTGTACAATCATTACAAAGAACAATGAAGTTAAATAAAATATTTAAAAACAGCAGTGAGAAATATGTTATAGGCCCAACCTTGCAGGCACTTTGACTATGAAATACGTGATGTTGTTTATTGCAATCTAATGAATACATGAATTGTGATCTATATAGTAGTCTTTCCTACGAATCTGATTCAGTAATCCCTGCTGTTACACTAGGCTTTGAGTCTCATTCCCAGTGGCTTAAAATTATGTAATATTTCATCCCTGTTAGCTCCTCTATAGAATAAGGCTTAGAGATTGCACAGCATTTAAGGTACAGACTTCAGAAATAACACAAATCCTGTGAATGGTAATTACTTCTATTTAGTTTAAAGTTGTTGGAGCATGAAGTTTATTTTCACAACCAAGACAACAAGCTTTGAAATAGAATTGGAATGGCAGTAAGGTATGAGCTGATTCAGTCTGGGAGGCAAAGAGCCTGATGACTTCCCTCTATTAGCAATGTTCAATGATGTGGTGTGTGATGAGGGTCAAACAACAGGAGATTAGTCAAACTGCTGAGTATCTTTTTTTCCCCAACATACCATGCAAGGCACCTGCCTCTAGCTGTGCTGCAATATCGCATCAGTTTTACTTTCAGTGGTTTGGCTGACTGAACACAGAGATACTTGCAGGATACCTTGCTACAGGGTAGTTTTATGTAGCTTGGGATAATAGCCTTCTAGTGCAGAAGTGACAAAAATCAGCTAAATGTTAGGATACAAAGATGAGCGTTGAAGAGTTCATAGATACAGTAAGGATGTTATATGTATCCATACATATTTATGGATACATATGCACACACCTGTATGTATTGAGTCTATCTTACTCTCTGCAGTAGATAAATAGTGAACAATATTTCTTCATGCATTTTCATTCTACAAAGTGCCTTTTCTGTTTCTATAGCAACTTCTGTTGTTTGTAACTTGCAGTTCGTGCTAAAAATACCCTGATTTAAGAGGAAGAAAATACTAAAAAGTTAGAATAATTGGAAAAGATGGCAATCTCAAAATTAAGTAAAGTCATAGACTATGCTTAATAGCCTGTTCACCATAAGAAGCACTGAATGTGACACCCATTATGTGACTTATAAAATAGAAATGGGGCTTTTATTAGTATTTCTCAAGTTCTTTGTTACAGGCTGAATTACTGCCATTTGAGTGACTGTGTAGTATTCTCTATCAGAAAGTCAGCCACTATGTAATGAGTAGAAAAGGGTACCACCTCTATCCAAACCTGTCTTCTTGCCATGGCACCCCATCATACAGACTTCAGAGCAATAAGCGCAATTAATGTGCTCCATTCTCAACTGTAGCGATTGCAATAAGTATCCCACATCACATGAAACCTGATTTTGTGAAGAGGAGCTTTAGCAATGGGCGGTAAGATAAACTCTGGTTTAACAGAAAGACTTTTAGGGGTCATCCTTCAGCTTCACGTGATAAAGGTCTGAAACAGTCTCTCCCCATAACATTAGAACTTTGTGAATACGCATGGCTTTTGAAAGGCATTTAATTAATGCTTTATTATATTTTATATGCAAAGAGGCACATATTCAATGCAAAAATTATAGTTGTGAACTTTTTACCTGCAGGATTGAAGTACAACAAGCAGAGCAGGAAGAATGTCTTTACAATGGGCTCATGGCCTCCACTGATTTCTGTCCTCTCTTCTCCACATCATGTTTTATCAGTGGCCTACCTTTGTGAAACAGAAATAGCTTAGCATAGGACATGAATGGAGCTGATCCATCTCAATCTCTGGTCTGTGCCTAAGAGTGTCCCTCTAGGAAGGAAAAGAAGAAAGGAATTACCAGAAAAATGGGCAAGCCAGGGGGTCAAATTTGTTAATAAGCAACTTCATTCTTGTATACAACAGCCAATAAAAACAGTGAATGTAAGAGTTGGACACTGAACCTCTCTTCTTTAAAATATTCTGAAGGCACTCTGAGAGATCTTAATTAATCTTCTTTTCTAGATAAACTGAATACTTGTGGGGACAGAGACTGCACTGTATTTGTTCTGAACAGAACACTTTGTCAGCAGCCAATAAATTAAACTGTAATAAATGGAGTCATTCTGCTGCTGTGCAGTTTTGCACAGACATTCTGCTGGGACTGTTGCATATTGGTGTATGCTTCTCCTTGAACTTCCTCTGTTATCTACATCTTTCTCCAGGCTGATAATTTTCAATTATGTCCTTGTTGATCTCTGTATTTTGCCAGGGAGGTGCCAAAGACATCTTTACTTCCTTCCATTCCTCATTACATTCTGCAGATCACTTTGCTTTACTCTCCCCTCTGCTGCTCCCAGCCATCTTTGCCTTTTATAAGTTTGATGGTTCTTTCTAAGTTATTCATGTTCCATTTCAGCATGAACAGCTTTTTTCCTGCAATAACATGTAGTTGTGACAGGAGATACACAATTGTATGAGTAGTTATCAAAAAGATTACAAGATTAAGACTTTTGGCACCCAGGAAAACAGTTTCCTTTCCTGTCCACTGATTTTTAAAGTAAACTTAAATCATATGAGTTAAATGTAGGAATCTACAGAATAGCTGTCCCTCTCGCCTTTCTGCTTTTCATTGATTGCGGACTTCTCTGTCTTTACATTGCTATTGTTTACGTCACCAGTCTTAAAAGAGACACTGGGATTTAAGTGGCTTCCAAGGTCTCATCAGCTCTAGACAGGAGCAGAGTAGGTATTTCACTGTAAATTTGCTTTTCTGACTCCAAGCCATTCTGCTCTTTCTGCATTTTAATTTTTCACCCTGCAATGCCAGAAGCAGCTGGTTGATGTCAGCTTGAATTACCCCAAGAATTATTATCCGAAGAATTACAATCCCCAAAGATGCCCAACAGCCAAGGTATAGCATTTTTATTTCACCAACCTTTGACCAATCCCCTCTGCCAGATGTTTTACAAGTGATGCCAGCTTGTTTAGTCACCTATATCTTGAACTCTTAACTGAGGCAGAAGAGCTAGCAGCATTTTGTTTTCTCATAGCCAGCCATTCTCAGCTTATGTGACTAAAGGTCTTCAGAAGCTGATGTCTCTACCTGAAGTGGTCAATGTACTGCCATATACAAGAGTCTATTTTTCCTTTGCTAATTCCTTATGAAACTGGAAGATTGCTGAAAAATTCCACAGTTTATTTGATCTGTGCAAGCTGATCCTTTGGTAATGCATGAGGAAAGCCAGATGTCTCTTACTGTTTACTCACTTGCAATATCATCAGGTTTTTCATGCTGACAAATATATTTTATAAAATGCATTTATATTAAAGACATGTCCTGTTTCAGGAAAGTGCTGTGCCACCTTTAATCTTTACTAAGGAGGTAATTATTTCGTTCAGAATATGGCCAGCATTAATAGTAATACAATCATTTTTCACGGACATGTGTTGGCATACTATACTGAGCATGCTGAACAGAGGGTACTTCCCTAGAGCTGCCAATAATTATTCAGAAAGGTTTTTCAACCAAACCAAATCTAGTGTAGCTGCTGTGCACTGAGGCTTTGGTGAAAATACATGGGGTTTCTTTTCTGTGTTCATCTCTAATGACTTCTGACTATTTATATTCAAACTTACCTTTAAAAAGAGACACATGCTTAGTACAGGGAAAAAGTGGTGTCTGATTCCTCTCATCATCTAAAGGGAAGAAAATGTGCCTATATCTTACTTCTTGACAGACAGCAGGAGGATTTCCCTGCATCTATGGAAAGACCTGAGGATGATCAACCTTGGGAGTTAGCCTGGCCTCTGGAATAATCAAGGAAGGCTCTGCTCTCAAAGTGAAACCTGATTTTACAATGAGCCCAGCATTGCTCAAAAAGCTGCAGAAAACCTTTGGGAGCTTAAACAGCATGGGAAGTTAGGCAGCATTCAGATATGATCCACTCTCCTTACAGAACTGCATCAGAGTCAATGTTTTAACTTTTGAGAGTGCTCAGATTGCATGAGTCACAATGACCTGCCCAGATAGTGAGAATCTCGAAAGGCTTGCAGGGAAACATGCTTCATTGACTGCAGAAGGGCTCATCTTGGTAGGGAGCTTAGAGGCTTTCAAATGCAAGGGTGACTACATCTAGGAATCCTTGCTTGGGTAGGCAACATCTACTTTTGTGGCTCCAGGACATGTTAGAGTGCTGAGTAATAGCTCTGCCTCTTCCTGCCCCAGGTGACATATAGATATTGACATAAAGTTGCACAACTCAGGTTATTTAGCCCTGATGGAAAATTTCAGGGTTTTATTAGGGATCATCAGCTAGATCCACACAAGCCAGAGCTCAGTGAAGACCTGCCACTGACTGGCTGTTAGGTAGGAATTTATGCCTCAGTGCCTCCAAGGTGAACTTGCTTGTAAAAAAGCAGTTGGCTCTATATAGAAATAGGAGATTGTAGTTGGCCACCTCCTCTGCTACATCCTTCCTGTGAGATATACTCCCAGCCTCAGTAAGAAATAAAGAAATCAGCCATAATGGGAACCTCTTCTCTCTTTTCTTGATTGCCAGAAACACTGGCAATATTTGTCAGTGAAATGTTTGGGAGGGGAAGGTATAGCTCCTTCCTTTCCCTATACTTCAGCAAATCTTTACTCTTTTCAATCTGTGGCAGAGAAAAGCTTTTTAAGTGCAGGCTGTAATTCAAGTTAGTTTAGCCCTAATCAAATCTGCATCTTTTAAAGTGTGAATCTTAGGACTTATTTTTTCTTTTTTTTTATTTTTGAAAGTGATTGTTCCAGAGCACTCCCAGTGCTTTGTACTTCAATGTGTATTTTAATATGTGTTCCGTTATGTTGTCTTTTTCTTTTGGGAATGGTTTTCTGCTGGCCTGTGATCTGCTTCATAATTCAAGTGGAAAGCTTCTGATAATAAAAGAGATTTTAATGCAAGACAAAAAGTGGCTGTAAGTTTAAAAAAATAAAAGGGATCTGTACCTTTCTCTGAAGTGCAGTGATTTATAAGCTTCTGAGGGGATGAGGAAGCCTGGGTATTTTAGAAGGTAGGACAGATCTTAGAACCTTCCTTTTGGTCTTCTAATACCCTCATGAACACATATCTTGAGGATTTGAAGATGAGACTGACTTGCAGAGGAAAAGCATCTGAAGCAACTTCTGACAAATCATTATTCCAAGAAGATGTGACTTCCACATGTGTCTGGCCCCTGGACTGCCTACTATGAGAATGACTATGCCCATTTTAAACAGTATGCCCAGGATAACAGGAATATACATTTCATTTTTATACCCTATGGAGGAGAAATCTATGGCCAGTAGATCTCTGTGTGTGAAGCTTGAGAGATCCTGTTTTCTGTCCCTGCTCCTGACTGATTGTATTGGCATGGGCAGGGCATGAAGAGATCTCTCAATCAAAGTGGGTATCTCCCAGTAGAGAGAGCAAAGGCTGTAGTTAATTTCTCTTTGCCTTTAGTCCCACATTGTGCTGGCCTTTAGAGTAACAAAAAGTAGGCACTGGACACAGGCTGCTCACTACAGACATCTGAAACTCAGTCATCTAAGGAAGAAAGGCAAGATTTTCCCTCCTTCATAGAGGAACAAGACCCTGATCTATCATCAGAACAAAGCAGGGTACTTCTGGAGTGCTGTGTGGGGATTTCTGACTGATTCCTGACTCAGTAGGGAGAACCAGCCCTCATTTCTCTCCCAAGCCCCTGTACTCACAAGGAACCATACAACCAATAAAGAGCCGATGTGTACTTTGGGCAAATCCCAAATCTGGATAATTGAGGGACCAAGTCTGTAGGGGGTGCCACAAAGCGTATCTACTCTACAGCCTATAGGTGATCTTAGGCCCTTTCAGCTTCACTAGAAGTCTGAGCACAAAATAGGAGCCTAGAAAAACCTGGTTTTCACCGCCTTTTAGTTCAAAAGAAAATAATGCAGAGAGAGGGTCACAACTGAGAGTACAGAGGGCACAAGGGCAGGAAAATGAGGGAAGGTCAATGTGAGCACCAGGAGGTTATCTCCAGGTGGACTAGAGAGTCCTCTTCTTTGAATCTGGGACCACGCTACTCCCCCATGTCTGAACAGGTTCATAAAGCAAATATTCTTAAATTTGAAACTTGCTTAGCACCATTTCTAGCCAGATTGGTAATTTTCATTACTGTGACTGAGGGCTGTGAGTTAGAATCCTTTTAAAGTCATAAAACACCATGGAAAAGAGCTTCAGAAATCATAAGTAAGATGAGTGAGAGTGCTGTGGTTTTAAATTGCTGAATACAGGGTGAACTTAAAAGGAGAGACCATTTCCATTGTTCCTGAGGCAAGAGTCACTGGTGGTTTCCTTTGAGCATAGTCCCTTTGCACAGAGCGTGCAAAGCAGCTGAAAGTGTCTCTGCATGACCTCAGTCAGCCTCTGAACAGACTAAGCAGTATGTGTAAGAAGAAGCAGCCACTGGGTGTAATTCATAAAGCTGTGTTTGGCTTGCAACTGCTTTTAAGCCCACTATAAGAAACAACCATATCTTGTTTGACAGGCTTCTCACCATGCAGAAATTACTTCCTTTTTAGGAGCACAATGACAGAAAGCACAACCAAATTCTCATTACAGCCAGTGGCAAAAAATCCTGTTGAATTTGGCAGGAATTGCAGCAGTGGATGCTAGTGTCCTCCAGGCCGGGCTGAGAAAGAAGTCTCCAGCTGGAACTGCAGCCTGGTAGAACTGAAAGTGCAGGCTGGTGAGATATATTAATTATACAAAACCAACTATTTCCATTTTTTTTTCTCTTATAAGTTGAGCAACTTAAATAGCCTTCCTTTCCTTCCTTCTTTCTCCACTCAAACATATCTTTTCATTATTGAATATGCATGCAAGCAATGGAACACTTAGACTGACAAGGTAGAAATTAATCTCTACCATTAAAACACTGGCACTTCTAACCCTCTGAAAGGTACATATGTTATGAATTCAGCTTCTTCTCTTTCAACTTTTGCATTTAATTAATCTTTGCCTGAAGGGCATGTTCTTTTTGCTCAGAAGCATGCCTCACTGATGCTAATGTTCAGCGGAGTGACCTCAAGTTGGTTAACAATTATCACCCTATAGTTTTCCAGCCAATTATCTCTGGAGATACCAGAAAGGATTATTTATTATCTCTGTCTCACTTGGTTAAAAAAAAATAAATATATATCCCTGAAAATTAATGTAGTTTCCTTAGGGAAGATTATAAATCTGCAATGTAACATTATGAAAAGTCTGTGAATTTTAAGCATGTTTTAATCTATCTGGCTATTCACACAGTTTCTCTAGCTTAATAAAAGATAGTATGGTTTCAAAGTGTTTTGGTTTGAGTTCTTTTCTGTATGAAAGGGAATGATAGTGGGTACTGAATGTGTTTTGGATAATTTTATTATAACTAGACATCATGGTGAGCTATGGGGGTAAATAAATCACAGTTTATTACTCTAGTGAGTATTGCTTTAGCACTTAGAGCCACCTAAAACTACGATTTCAGTGTGCTAAGTGGTGGACAAAAAGCATAGTCCATGCCCTAAGAAACGTGTACTTCAAATATAAGACAAAAAGACAACTGACTAGTGATCAGGAAATATAAGACAGGAATAATGGAACAAGATGAACAAGATTAAGGTGACATGCGATGTCAGTGGGAGGTACAGGTCAGTAATGATAACTGTGCATTTTTGTGCAAACCACAGTGAATTCACATGGATATTTATTCAATGTATCTCAAGGAATTAAACAGGAATTAAACAGAACTTCTCCTCTCTGCCCCTATGCAATCTGAGGATTAGCTAGAGGATCTGCATCTGTTACCCCTTTTCATTTTTTTTCATTCTTGCACCTTTCTATTGGCCTTGATTCCTCATCACTGATGCACTCTATGCATTTTCTTTTAGTCCAGCTGCACAGCCTTGCTTGGTTGTAATGAAGGGTCTAAGGCAGAAAACTAAACGAAGCCTGTATGTCCCTGTTGTAGACAGGATGTCCTTAGTTCTAACAGGGGGAGGCAATTAATGAAGAGGCTAGCTTTGCTGCATGTCAATACAATCTATGCAAGCCAGCTAATTTTCTCTATTATTCTATGAGAACATAATTTCTTTCTGGAGTGTTGTGAATACTTGCTCTCTCATACGAATGGATTTAATGGATCATTTCTCTGGGAACAGTACATGGTACTGCAGGGCACTTGACATTAATATCAAGGATGTAGGGCAAAATTCTATTGTACTTTATAAATAGCTGTGACTGCTATTAGAAACCAAGAGCCAAATAACATCAACTACTAGAGAATTTTGTCCCACTATGGTCCATAGGGTGTGATTCTGAGGAGCAAAAGTGACATCTGTAATGTTTATAAAATCTATGAGAAGTGTTTATCTCCTTCATAATGTCGTGTATGCTTTGCTGGGCTGTAAACAATAATCTATGAGTATCAACTGTGAAAATATCTTCCTTTCAGAGCTCCAACAAAGAGCAAAAGCCAATAGCTTTGGGGCCTAGACCATTGAGTTTTCCTGAGAATTTTTTCCAGCTTGCTTTTCATAAGCTTTAACAACTTATAAATTGGATTTGGTATGATTGTCCTGGAAACCCGATTCTCTTATATTTAGCTTCTTATCTCACCATCCTTGTCTCCTAGAAGAGCCTAAAGCAAAACAACTAATAGTCTACTCTTGAAACCACTGACCTACACATTTGATTATTTTAGAAAGACAACAATACAAATGCTTTTGAATTTGTAGTCCTGTCCTTGAAAGAGTGGAAATAAAACACTGGTATACAGAGGAATTCAGTTTTAAAAAGGGCTTGAATATTCAAGTATTGTCTAAAATACTTTCTCTTGTCAACAGTGTGAGAGTGATATAGTCAATATATGTGGAAGATGCTCTGTCTGAAGTAAATCTTTACCTAGCATGCTTATAAACCTATCCACAGTAAAAGCTAATCACAGTTAACAGTGAATATTGTGGTGAAAACAAACTAGAAATAAACTGCCAGGCAGTAAACTGCTCACATAGCAAAATCTTCTTGAAGAGCCAATGCAGACAGCCCCAAACTCCTAATTTGACTTCTCCTATTTTATTCACTTTCATGCTTCTTATAAACATCTGTCACATATCTGCTTAGCTGCATTAAGCTACTGAAGAAGGAAGACTTTGAAACAGACAATATAAAATGTTGAACAGGCCAGTGATCACAGGACTATGTAATTAGCCAAAACAAGTAATTCTCTTCTATGGCATTACATATAAAATAATTCCCCAATGGTACCAAAAAAAAAAAAAAAAAAAAAAAAAACA
>NDXB01015953.1:91993-119284 GCA_002631895.1 Agapornis roseicollis
AAAAAAAAAAAAAAAAAAGAATACTAGCAAATGAAAACAAGGCCCCAGTATCTCCGTATTCTGTCGGTTTTCGTTTCTCTGTGCCCGCTTGTTCAGAACAAGCATCAGGAATGAAATCTTGCCAGAAAGATTGCCCATACTGCCAAAGTTTGGACTGGGATGTGAAATGGAAACTCTTATTATGTCAGGTATTGACTCTTATCAGTGCCACTCTCACATGAATTATTCTGTCATTAGAATTTTTTGGCATGGCTGCTGGTTGGTGTTGTACCATTCATTTGCCATTATCCTTAGTGACTCCTGTGGCATTAAGACCTCTAAATTTCTGCACTGGCCCCATTTCCCAATCTCCATACCAAAGAGAACCAACCTAGATAGCCCAGCTGTTCCACATCTCCGAGGGTCTTTGCTTACAGCAAGTTGTTAGTGACTCAGGCAGTAAACTATACTTTGGAAGAGGGACATTCATTTCAAAATCAGTGATTTCTCTTCAGTTTCCTGACATGTTAGGTTGCAGTGAGATGTTTAACAGTCCTTGGCAGAGAGGCTTGAATGCTCATATCTGCCTCTGTAAGAACAGACTTTAGCAAATCCATAGTATTTGTCATCTACCATCTTTGTATCTGACACAGCGACTTCAGGACAAATGAACCTTCCTGCCTGATACCTTATGCTTCTGTTCCAGTTCTCAGCTTAGTCCCTTTTTTAATTCAGGCTATATCTCTTCCTGATAACAAAAGCACTAAGGACCAAAGCCAATTAAGCCATAGAAGTGACTCAGCAACCCAAAAATATTGGTTAAAGTAGCACTATAGAGTGGCCCATAGTGCCTGTATTGGCATCACTGTCATTTAGTGTTTCCCAGAAACTATTTCTGAGGTTCAGCCCAGAGCGAGTTGTCTTGTTGGGGCTGGTGTCACAGGTATTAAATGAAGATGGTACCTTTGAGGTTTTACCTTTTCTCCATCTCAAAGTAGAGAACAGAGCCCTGCTCAGCCCAAAGGGAGAGGAAAGCAAGGATCACTCCTATTTTATTTCCTTAAAGATTAATTTCTTACGGAGATTCAGTCAAGGTGCTGAAGCTTCAGCTGCAGCTTTGAAGTGAAAATTTATGTTATGAGGCTTTCATTTATTTGAGAGATGTTTGGTTTGTGCTTGCAAGCTCTTAAACAGAATATTTTTCAAGAGCCTTTTTTCATGGCAGATAATGGTGGTTTAACCTCACTCTTGCAGATGATCATGGTGCAAATAAAAAAAAAAGTCCACTGACGCTACATATCAAAATGCACCCATATCCTATGATGGTGTTGGATTCCAAATACAGAATCAGTGCAATGTTTGACAGGGGTGGTGACCACTGACACCTTTTCTACCTCAGCAGTCTCTCTGGTTGGCCAAAACTGTAACTGCATAGTGCTGGCATGTTAATCAGTTCCACTGAGCAAGGTGTGTTTTGGACCAGTACTATTACTGAATTTATAGTGTGAGTCTGCTAAGATCAGGAATTCTCTCACCCAAGAGAAAGAATTTGAAGTGACCAGAGCAGGGGGTTTGAAGGTATTCAGACACACATTAAAATACCAAAAAATTTTTCCTAGCTTTCCTTTCCAAAATATTTTATAAATCCTAAATAACAAACCCCAACAACATGTAGCTTCACAAAGAATAATAATTCACACAAGGGATGGGAATGAATTCTGGCCACCAAAAAAGCCAATGTCAGAATTAAAGCCTACAAGTAGTAGTACTAGCTTCTAAACCAGAAAGCAACCAATTAGACTTTGCCTAACTGCCAGTCCAAATCAGCCATTAATGACTTCTCCAACTCCCATTTGTTTACTGCAGCAGGATAAAAATCAGAATGTGAGAGGCAAGAAAATGCTTGTGCTGGGACTCACAAAATCTGAAAAACAAGTTATTTTCAAAAACCTGTTTTTCTTCTTAGATGTGATGGAGACAGCTGCCCATGGAAAAACACAGACAGACAGATTCATAGGGAATACTTTTGCTATGAACTGCATGAAATGTATATCTTAATAGTCTTAGGTCTCCCATTGTGAAAGAAGAGAAATGGAACAGGACAAGTAATGAAATAAATTTCCCCAAGATTATCCTCTTGAAGGACAGCAAGGGAAATACTGAAGGGATTTCTACATCTACCTGCTTAGTTGCTCTTAATGGAGGCTCCTAGCCATCTTGACCTCCTCTAAAGCATCTGTCTGGGTATCCTTGGGGACGTGAAGAAATGGTGCCATAGGACAGACCAGAACACGGTTTCAGCCTTCCCTGTGCTGCCATTACCTGCAGAAGTCATATAGGGCTGTGACCCCATGGAAACCAGGAGGCTGGGAGTGGAAACATTGACTTCCCGCAGAAACAAATGAGTATCCATTCACAGATCTCTTCACAACAGAGAGGCTATGAAGGCCTCCTGCTGACTTAAAGGCTAATTAGACTGGAAACTGCTGGCAGGTCTTTACAGGAGCTGTGGTACAGGGACTGTTCAGTCATTTCAGTGCTCCTAATACCAAGACTTGACATACAGTACCTGCAGAAATCTTTATGGCATTGCTCTGAATCCCTTTCTTTCCTCCCCATTCACATATCAACATGATTATTGCATGTAACATTTATTCTTGTTTCCAGACTTCTGCTGCACCTGAGCACAAAGGAAGACAGATCTGCTCCTATATAGTTATTGTTTTGCAACTGTGTTATCATCAAGTTTAACTTTTTAAGTTAAGGAGCACAGTTTAGTTCCCTGTGCTCTTACAGATGGGCCAGCAAACATAATGAGAGCTGATGAAAAATATCTCAATTGATTGTGCCAGGCAAGAGTTGCTGCAGCAGATTTTTAGGGTGACTGTTTGTATTCATGTGAAGGCTCCCAAAGCGTTGCTGAAGCGACAGCCTGTTTCTTTAAGAACTGCTGCTACAGAAGGTTACAACACAATGATACAGGAGAATTGCTGCAACTCCCTACATGTTTGATTTCTTGAACTATCAGTAGAAATGCTCCATCTGTGTCTTCCCATCTGTACTGCACGTTTTGGCAAGACAACATGCCAAAACTTCTTTCCTCTATCTCCCTCCTCCCCCTAGGCCCTTATCCTTCCTTCCCCTCTAGCTCTCCTCTTTCTTCAGAAACACTGAAGATAAAAAAAGGTCTGATGCAGGGTTGCTGTTTCTTTTGTTTTACTTCTGATTATCCTGGAGGGAGACAAACCTTGTCATCTTCCCACTCTGCAACGATCACATGGGTTACAAGATTCAAAGGGTCTGGCCTGTGATGGAAGCAGGCTGACTCGCAAAGAGAAAGAATATGTCATCTTTCAGCTGCAGGGATTCCCTGGAAAGAAAATCAAAGTTACTGTAGGAGGAAACATGGGCCACAAGGCCAGAGGGAGGGAAATTGGATGGAGATGAGCCCAGGAAATGAGAGGAAGCCCTGTAGGGTCAATCTCCTATTGCCAAGGGAGAGATGGGGGGTCAGTACTGTTGCCCTTTGTGTCTCCAGTGCTGCTGGCAACCTCAAGTATCCTGACACCTGGTGCTCTCTGAACAGCAGCAGCAGTTTGAATTTGCATGGCTGTGCTACAGCCAGAGAAAAACCATGGTCAGTTTGATGTTCCCAAAATCTGCTGCTGGAGGCAGATGCTTACTCTGTCCATGTAGCCAGCTAGCTGTCCAAATGAATTCCTCCAGTATGAATACTTAAGGATTCCCCTTGGGTTTTACTCCCATATAGTCTTCTGACTACTGCATGCTAGTGGGTATATCTGCTAATCCTAAAGTTATCACTTATTCTATCACAAGAGTGTTTGTTTGTCTGGATTGTTTTGGCCTGACAGGACAGAAGAGGGAATAAGACCGAGTTTTCTAAAAATCTGTGACTGTTTTTTAACAATCCCAGAATCCTGCTGCTTTTGTATTTTTCATTTTTACACAACTCAGGCAGCTAGCAGAGAGCATAAAAAATATAATAAAAAAATGTTACCTTTCCTGATACAAACATCAAACAAATAAGGAACAATCAAAGCAAAGTGATTACAAGCAACCCAGAGGCAGAAAACAGTTCAATAGAGCAGCTCAGATGAACTGTCACAAGGAAGGATAGCAATCACAGCCAAAGCACTAAACCCTTAAAAATGGCCCAGTGGCACACACCAGGTAATCCTGTAGGGAGTCTGACCTGTAAGAGCTTTTAAAGCTCCTTCCTCTCCCAGATTACATCCAATAAATCTTTTGAGAACATACTTGTACGTGAATATTAGTAGCTATAATGAAAAAATTCATATGCTTGCAGTTACGCATGTGCTCAAGTACTGGATCCACTATGTAAATGTGAGCAAGATGTAGCATTTTACAGAAGGCAGCTGCAAAAAGTAGAATGAGCGGGAGGCACAAATCCTTTACCCTGGGATTCCAGGAGCATGCATGGTATTTAATTGATGGTTATAGTTTCTCAATCCTATTCTCCCTCTCTTTCTCCCTGTTCTTCTGCCAGCATGAAAAACTCACACACAGAGAATCTCACAGTGTCCCAATTTGACCCCATGACTAGAAGCAATATGGAACAGTGTTTAGCTATAAAAAAACCCAAAACACAAAGACATGTGAAAGCAATTTCAGTGGGCTTTTAGTTAAGAATTAACATAGCTTTGTCTCAGAAAAGCAAGCAACTGTGTTTAACACAGATCTTGCACCAGCCTTGCTAATCACGCACTTAAGTCCATGCCCTACAGGCAGCGTAGCTGCAGAGCACCCGGATCCCAGTTCAGGAGTGAGAGCAGCCACCATGTCATGGTGGATATTGCTCTCATGAGAAGGTGCTTGGGTTGTTTCTCCTCCAGCTGGTTGCCTCTGGGGTTATGACTGAGCAGCAGCATGCATACCATAAGGTGTTGTTTTCATGCATAAGTAACAAGTCACTAGTCAGTCCTGCTACACCAGGGTGTAACAGCCTGCTACTTCTATAAATAAGTTCTCCTCTCCCAGTTGCTCCCTGGCATGTTCACACCCTGGTTAAGGCACTGGTGTCCAACAGTATTGCTGGCCTAGCTTAAGTTCTCTGAGCCCAGCAGTTTTTGAGACTGGCACATGAAGCTGCTAATCATCCTAAATCAGGAAAAAATTATAAATGAGGGTGTTTGCTAAAGGCTTGGCTGTGCGTGTTCTTACTGTACAAAGTGTTTTGGACATGATTCTCTTACAGATGCCTGGCACATGTTCCTACAACGTTTCACAACTGTGGTTTCACCACAAGAACTCCCAATTGCATGAAGCACACACTGGGTTTTTAAGACAGTGCCCTTTGCTTCTAATAGTTATTGATTCCCTGAATGCAGGGGAATATGGATTCAATTAGCTGGTCGTAGCACTGTAGTTCAGGGCTTTTCAGCATTTCCAGTATATAAGCTTCTGTTTTCAAGGTTTATATAACACAAACATAAAAATTCATTCTGCATTAAAGTTCACATTCAAGGTTCTCTTACAGATGATTAGTTCATAACATGCACTAATTACTTTTATTATTTTTGAAGCACTGCTTGCAGCAAACATGAAGTGAGTTTCAATAAAGTTTCTTAAAGATGTGCATTTCATAGAATCATAGAATCATAGAATAGTTAGGGTTGGAAAGGACCTTAAGATCATCTGTTCCAACTCCCCTGCCATAAGCAGGGACACCTCACACTAAACCATGTCACCCAATGCTTTCCACTCAAGGCAGTGCTAAGCAGCTCACAGACACTTGTGCAAGCACTGTGGACTGCTGCTCCAGAGTACAAAAATTCCCTGTTGCACAGAATGGAAATAATCTAATAGCCACTGAAATCAATGCCGCTTTAATGTAGGTCACCCCCGTGTTTTTGATCAAGCTACTTGCTGTTGCATCTTTTCTCCAGAAATACTCACTTTTGCAGGTTTCCTCCTTCATTTTCCAACAGCAGTTAGGCACCAGTGCTCTAGCAAAATCTTAAGACAGTGCTTATGCACAGTGTTATCCGAGCTTTAGAAAAGGATGCATCTCCCCATCTGAGGAAAGGATTCCCACATGCACACCTTCAGGCTTTGACTGCACTACAGCCTACAAGGATCTCACTGCTGGCTCTGCAGTGTCTCTGACATATGCTTCTCCCGCTCCCCATATGTGTATTTCTGCTTCCTTTGCACCCACTCCAGCATCACTTTGAAGCCAGGTCTAGAGAAGGGTCAGGCCAGTGGCTGCTGGCAACTGCGCTGGCTAATGCAGTAGTCTCCTCCATGGCCATAATACACAGCTTATCCAGCAGACTCTCACATTTGTAAGTCAGCTTGGAACACAGCAATATCTTTCCACCAAAACAAGGACTTCTAGATGGAAGTTCCTCCTGAACTAGGGCTCAGCAGCAACTGTGAGATGGTGATGCTCAGGCGGACAATATCTTGCTTGGAACTCACTGAAGGCTGTGATCCAAAAACCTTTTGGCTCTCAGTGAAGCAAGATGCTGTCAGCCAGCTGACTGGTGATGTAACAGCACTGTGCAAGCCAGACAGCCCTGACTTTCTTGCTCCAGCTGAGCCAGGAACTCAGCAGAGCTGCTGCTTCTCATCATGGGAGGATAATGCTTTTGTAGAAGATGCTGCTAACTTCCCCTGCTGTTGTGGTCCCAGATTGGAGCAGTCAGCATCCCACATGACTTGCTCTGGTGGGCTGTTATCCCCATGAGATCAGCTGCCCTTAGCTCCCAGTTCCCATGGAGCCTTGTTATTACCATACCAGGACAATACTTGCACCCATGTTCCTCACCTTCACGGGCATTCCCTTGCTCTGCTCCTCCTCTTATTCTCTGATAAGCAGCTGATACACACTCCGTATTTCAGTGCTTGGAGTTCTTAGTATACACCACTGAGTGGCCTAGCATGGAAGTTGCAAGTTAAACATTCAGAACAGTTCAACCTGAGACCACTTCCCATTACACCATCTGCTCTGTCTGTGTTCATGTTTCCACCACATTCTGACAGCAAGCCAGGCTGAGGTGTGAGTATGAGGTGTGGACACCATTCCTTTTTCCATGCTATGTCCTGTTTGGCTTCCACTGGAGGGAACCCACTGAATGGGCAGGGTGAGTTGGAGCTGGTCCTCTGAGCTGGGCACCTTGGGGTCAGGATAGGATCACCCAGCTTGTCACGTACGCTTCAGGATAGATGCAGCCTGAATACCTGGGTTTAAGATTTTTTTTGTTTTTAAACTTTTCTGTTTCTATGATGTAATATTACTTTTCTAGATGCAGTATGCCTTTTACTGTATTATTCAAATATACCAACTTCTAAAACACCTAAAGTAGCACAAATATTTATAATATAATTGGAATAAGGATGGCATATTAAAACATATTTACATCTCCAAAATTTTAACCTGGAGCAGGCTTGATATTATCTAAATAATTTGTTTAAGAGAACATAAAATAACTTCCTCCTTTTCCAGGGGAGATATAATATTTACAAAAATCTTATCTTCACAAACAGAATTTGTATTTTAAGCTTGCAAATTAAAATTTGCATATTAATGAGAGTCAAACTAAAAAGGAATTAGGAACACGTGATCAGCAAAAGAAGAAGAAAAACCCTGCTGAAATGTAGCACCGTTACTACATTACTATATGGCAATCTTATGACAGATAAATGTATAAGGACTTTTTTTGCCAACGCAGAACACTCTTTCTGGAACATTGATTTAAATATAGTCTTGCCTTCCTCTCTTCAGTGGGTCATAACATAGTAGTAGTATGCCCTCTGATGTCCTCTACTTTCACAGTTGATACAGGGACCCAGCTAGAAAGATTAGAGAAAATGGGTGGGAAATATAGCAGCAGACTACAGCTATTGCCTTGAAATATGCAGTGGTATAGGACCAGTGCATTTCTGGAACTGGTAAGAAATGTTATTGATGTCATGCTGGGAATATGCATCCCTGTAGTCACTCAGCTATGTCTTAAGGTGACATGCATTGCAGCAGCACAAATTGTACAGGTATCGTTTAAGGCTAAGATGCTATTTCTATGCTATGAATGGTAGCCTCTCCATTCCTTTTCTTGTATGCGTATCTGTATAGATACTAGTATAATGGCAACTATTGTTCAGATTGTCACAATGCGAGCAACAGTAATGGCTATAAAGGAGCCATAATGCTGTGTCAATTAAGCAATATGAATTTTAAAAGTGCTTCGGTCTGAAGCCACATAATAGCTAGCAATCATTCAGAAGGGCTTTTAATAGCATATTACTTATATCAATCCATGTCAGCTGTCCTCAGCCAACTGTGGGGTGAAGGTCTTTTTTGCAGTCTTCCTGGCTGGATGTGCACTGTATTTGGTTACTGCAGATAGTCAAGAACAGGGTGACTTTCTTCTCCAGGGCTTCCCCAAGTGCTCTTTTCCAACTGAAATGTAGGCTCATCCCCTCTTAGCAATACTGTGACCTTCACTGGTATTTATTACTTTCAACACATTTTTAAAAGGTGGACAGGTAAATATAAAGGGATTTTTAATGCTGCCCAAGTGTCAGTGTATTTCCTGTTAAGTTGGATAACTTATTATAAGATGTGTGCTTATAAGTAATCTGCCACTGGGTCGTCCCTTTGGCTAGGGTCTGGCAGCAGGAAAGCACTGGTGTGCTGAGATCTTCAGGAGGCTTTGCCAGCCTCACCCTGGGGATCACCCCTGTCCCTTCCAGCAGCACCCTCATGCTGGCCTCGGGCCCTGCCACTGCCTGGCTCGCAGGGCTTTACGTAGGTTGGTTTCCCCACAGATGAGGAGGGGAGTCACGTTGAATGGCAGCTGTGCACCCACCCTCAGTCCTCAGTCTTGGCACTCTCTGGGGCATGAGGACATGCTGTTCAGGGCAGCAGCTTCTCTGGTTGCTTCATAAAGTAGCCACGGAGGCTCTGGGATTTTTTGGTTGGTTTTTTTTTTTCTGCTACATTTTATTGAGATTTTAATGGGGAGGTGTCAAACTTTTTCCACTGCTGCTTTCTGGGTCTTCTGTCTAGTCAGCTTGTCACTCCAGGGCGTTACGTTACAGAGAGGGTGAGAAGAGGCAGCAGTAGCTGTCACTTGCAGTTGATGGTGTTTTATGGGGTCAGTGATTTCTAGCCCTGTCAAAAACAACCTAGAGTGACTGAATTTGGGCTTCTCTGGCTCACTCTCCTCAGGCAGGGTAAAGGCAGCAGCTGTTGGGACTTTTGCCATGCCAGGCTTGGTGCTCTTTTCCTGCTTCCCAAAAAGCACCTCTCTGTGTGACTGCAAATAGTGACCAACTCATAGAAGGGGGAGAGATCTGTGGTTTGTAGCATAAGGAGATAAGACAAGCTTAATTTTTCTCTCATGAATTACCTTTCTGTGATATTTCTTCTCTCAAGGTTGGCTATATGTGCTACACAGTTAACTTTGGAGAACCTTCAGGTGAAGTTTGACGTTGACATCTCTCAGGCTCAACCCAAGCTGACCCACGAAACACTGGAAAGGGTCTGATGGTGATGGGTGTTTCCAGTTATTGTTCACAAAGCCCACAGAAAGCCACCATTGTTGGTTTTAGTCAAGCACTTGTGTCGCAGTTCATGGTAGCATTGCATCCAGCCATGATGCTGCCCCCAAAACACTGGGGGTTGGAAAGTATGTGGGCATCTGAAAGTACAGCCTGTGAGCTGCTCAATAGCTGCAGCATTTTCTAATTGCTTCAGCATAAAGAGTAACTGCTGGAGCTGTAAAAATGCTTCTTTAGCTGTGTCAAAAATGGATAGTGCAGAATTTGGAATTTCTGTATGTGAAAGTTCACTGTGGATACAGGTCTTATTCTCACTGTGCCAGGAGACAAGCCCCCAGCATTGCATTTCCAGCACTGGGACATCTACAACATGCCTGATTTAGGGAATTACACAGATTAAGGGTGAGTGCCAGGTGAAGGAGAGTATACTGACTACTTCCATTCTTTCCATCTAACTCAACAGGAACATTTTCTTAACCTTCACTCATCCTACCATTTTTTTTATTTCTGTTTGGCTTGTTTCCATGTTATGTTTTTCTCCCTCTTCAGCTGTTCACTACCTTCCATGCTCCCTTTCAAAGATCTCCAAGCATTCTTTAAATTTGCTGTTGTGAAGTTTCATCTGACAAATCCCACCCTCCATTTTGTTTTCTCAGAGACATACTTATATGTTAAATGGGTTCTGTTCTACAGAAAATGAGAGTTCAGACACAGAGGGATATGAAAGACATCTAGCACATGGCTCAGCTCCACACTCTCTCCCACAGTGCAAATGCAGAGAGTGAAGTAGTTATCATAGGAGTGTGTCATGGTGAAGGAAAGATACCACTGTGTGGGCGTCTCCTCACCTTCTTCTCATCCAAGTCACTAGCTGTACGTGAGCCTCCTGCTAACATCTCAACCAAGGACTGACACTGAAAGAACCAGGATTTTCCTTTACGTGGCCCAGTTAGATGCCACCTAGATACAGTAGCATGGCAACAGACTGCCTGGTAGCTGTACTAGAAATGAAGCACTAACCATTTCTCTATGTTGCTGTCTCCAAGGTAAAGTTCAATATAAGTCAGTCCCCTAACATAAGTTTGACATCAGCCTATGTCTTTGCCACATTAATTCAATTTATTACCCATTTTGATCCACACTTTGCATTCTATTTAAGATGCCAAGGGACCTGTTCATCCCTAATGACTGAGGAAGCATTTGTGTTTTATAAGCTATTTGGGACACACCATAAGGAACTAAAGGTGTCTGGTTTATTTTCATTGTTAAATTTACCATGTACCCAATTCAGATGTCATTGAAATTGATAGCTAACTTGCCAGTTACCCCTGCAACTGAAATGCTTTCTGAAATTTAAGGAGCCCCATCAAAGATGTTCTTTCCCCAAAAAAAGGCCTACCAGTCCTTTCATAAGTAAGGCATGGAAAATGTTATCAGAGGTGGGGAGGAAATTACAAAATGTGAGTCTGTTGTTCTGTCTTTTATCTCTAGCTAAACTTTGATCTCTAAAAAGTGGTTCTACTGTCATCTGTAACAGTTTCCTTAGCCTTTACTTGGTGTCATATTAAAATTTTACTGGTTTACTTTGATCTTTTTCCTTCAATGTGAATTACTCTAGCTGAAGAGTTTGTATTTGCCTAAGCATAACTCCTCTTCTTTCTCTGTATATTAAGACATTTGAGAATTTCCCTGCGCTGTATTTTTGCCTACCTATCCCTGCTTATTGCTCCTTCTTTCTGCCAATGCTTTTCTTTCCAGCTGGTATTTTGCTGTCACAGGTGTTCAGGTTGCTGCAAGTGATGGGTCTCTGGATCACTCTCCAGCCCCCCACTCCAGCTACCCCATGAATTACAAAGCTGTATAGGACTGTTTCTCCACCGAGGTAGATATCAGTAACCCATTAGTGCTGCTGAAGTCCGTACTAATTTTTAAAGTAGTTTATTCGTTTGGGAATGAAAGAGTGCTGTGGAGTGTGAGGCAGGGGGATCAGTAGTGTCTATTAGGGTGAAATGATAAAGCGAGTTTAGTAACAAACCAAGAAGTATTTCAGGCTATTGGCTTCTTGCATACTTCTGCTTTTGTGTCTGCATTGTTAAAATGTTTGTGGTTATGTAGGTGTCTGGGCCATGCACTTTGCCCAGCCTGACCCCAGGAAAAATGGACAGGCCATGGCAGGAGATGCACCAGAGGCATTTTGCCCTAGAAGTGCAGCACATTACATATATGTAGGGCTGTGAAAGCAGCAGCATTCTTCTTAGCATACTTCCTCAGCCACCCAGCACATAGATGATTAGAGACAGATGCGCTCCCTACATCTCCCACCCACTCACTGCTCATTTGCTCCTGAAGGGAGCAAAGAAAACATGTTTTCCTTGTCCCCATATAAATAGACCCCATTGCTGTCAAACCCCCAACCTATGAGCACCATGCACATATGCTTGTGTACACACACTCATACTCCACCTGCTTTTTTCTACACAAGATCTGTGTTATCAAAAAGCATTTTAAGAAATCTTTAGAGATGAAACAAGGATTGCCTAGAATGAAGTAAATCTGAATTGTGAATTTACTTGTTCATAATTCCACAGTTGTGAAATCCTAATGCATGTTGTGGTCCATGCTTCTTTTCATATAGGAGTGTGGTGCCTGTCCTTAGACAGTAAGTTTTTTTCAGAGGCCAGAGCAGAATTTGGAGCAGAGCGTTTATCTGAGTGGATCCTCACCATGGTAGTTTCCCCTGTCATGTCTGCCAGATGATACTTGATGCTTAGCTAGAATTGTCTATTAGAGTTGGAGAGGTTTTTAGACAGGCAGTTGTTCATTTTACATCCTAGTAATGTGCTCCTGTTGATTTGACATAGATCAGTGCTCTGTGAGGATAGGGCGATATGATGGTGAAAAAGAAATTGTAGACTTTGCTTTCTGAGCAAACCTCAGTGTCTTGGGACAAATCTATTAATTGGTATCCTGCACCCAAATTATTTTCCTTCAGCTCCAGTTTTTGTCCAGTATCATCAAACCCTTGATAACCTAGTGAGCATGAAATAAGAGTAGAAAGAAGAAAGAAAGAAGTAGAAGAAAGAAGTAGAAAGAATAAAGTAGTCCGTCCTTTCTTCCTTCCTTCCTTCCTTCCTTCCTTCCTTCCTTCCCTCCCTCCCTCCCTCCTTCCTTCCTTTCTTTTCCTTTCTTTTCCTTTCTTTTCCTTTCTCTTCTCTTCTCTTCTCTTCTCTTCTCTTCTCTTCTCTTCTCTTCTCTTTCTGCTACATTCTACAGAAAGAACTGCAGAAGATATACTCAGTTAACCTGACAGATTTTTTGAGACACACATATCCAAGGTGTCTGGCCAGCTAAGAAGAGGGTGTCTCCTTTTTATTGTGCATCACCTGCTACAAAAGAGCCCTTCCAGGTGCAAAGCAAATTGTGTATTATTCATTTAATGTGCCAGCTTACACCTCTACTAGCTATGATCTAGGCAGCTGCCCATGATACATACTAGTCAGGGCTTCCTGATGCTGATTCTGAAAGGTAAAATTCTATGCCTTGCAACACTGTGGGTGAGCTTCATGTACCATGACAGTTTTTGTGTGCTGATGGTTTTTGCTGTACAGGTCTTCACATTATGACCTGCTTTGCTCCTCTTCCACTCTTTTTCCAACCCAGGATATTTCTAACTACATGTTAGAGATGATTCCAGACTGAGAGAGAAGGGTTTTCTTTCCCAAAATGATGTCTGGGATAGACATGTCTCAGACAGATGCTATGTATGACGGAACAGCTCTCACCCACAAGGTTATTCTGAGCTCAGCAAATCAATGCCATCTCTGCTAAGAAGCAGGAAGACAGTCTCCACTGATAAAGGAGGGGTGAGGCACTCACTGACTTGTCAGATCACATCATCTCATGAATGCATCATACAAGGCAGCTCCTCTGAAAAAGCAGTTTAACTCTGCTTCACCATCATACTGATGATGAGATGGTAATTTAGCATACCAGTACCTGCATTCTTTCCCTATCTAAGCTATGGGCCCTTTAGGCCAGAGGTATCTAGCTGTTGGCTGGTGTAATTTCATGATTTACCACATATTTGACAGCCATTTAACTTTGCTACTTTGTTCTGTGTCTTTTCTCTTGATATACTTTACAATGAAACTGCAGCTCCATTGTTTTTCCCCCCTAGCAGGCAGACACCACAATCCAGGACAAAGACTGCTGTAGGACAAATACCGGGAGAAATTATAATTCTTTCTGCCTTAACTCCCTGCATGTGTGCTCAAAACCACAAGTAGAAAATGTGAGCCCTCTCTGCCTCAGATTTGCATTCTCATTTCCATATATCTTCTCTTGGCTGTGACAAGGCCCCTCTTGTCCAGCTTTACTTCAGGAGATTATGAGAGCTCTGAAGATTAGTATGTTTTCACATCTATATAGGTATTGACAGCTGTTTTCTCCCATTGACTGCAAAGGATGTGTACATCCAAAATCTGGTATTTACACTAAAGCTTCTCATTCACTTTCATAACACTGGCCAGGTATATCCACTGAGGATGACCAGAAAAGTAGAAGCTTGCTGAAAGTAGAAGTTTTCTGAGTTGCTCCCAGGGCATGGAAAGCACCTTCCCTGGTACTTATGTGATGTCATTGATATCTAGAAGTGAAATACAAATATAACCCAAAACTAAGACTATGGGGTCACAGCCCCCTTCAGGCATCTTCCTGCTCCGATGTGGGGTCCTCCTCAGGCTGCAGGTGGATATCTGCTCCACTGCGGACCTCCATGGGCTGGAGGAGGACAGCCTGCCTCACCATTGTCTGCATCATGGGCTGCAGGGGCACCTCTGCCTGGAGCATCTCCTCCCTTCCTTCACTGACCTTGGTGTCTGCAGAGCTGTGGCTTTCATATATATTCAGTCCTCTCTCCATCTGTAATTGTTCAGCAGCTTTTTCCTCTTCTTAAACATGTTATCCCAGGGACACTACGACCATCACTGATGGTCTCGGCCTTGGCTAGTGGCAGGTCCCTCTTGGAGCCATCTGGCATGGCTCTGTCAGACATGAGGGAAGCTTTTGGCAGATTTTCACAGAAACCACCCCTGTTGCCCCCCTGCTACCAGAACCTTGCCACACAAACCCAATACAATTAGCTACTTATATAGACGTCATAATGTGTGAAGGTATAAGGAGCACTAAACACCCCAATCTACCAACACTCACAGACAAAGGAAAGAGAGAAAGGGTTTTTGCTGTAGAATCTTGGAGGTGAATTTCTTCCTAGAGAAAATGAGGGTAGGATGATGTTTGGGCTGTAGCCCTGTAAAATCATAGATCAGAAGGCAGGGACATTTCCAGGGAGTAATTTACTTCAACTACAACCTGAATAACCTTTTGGGGATACTTTCTCTTTCTGCCAGTTTTAAAGGAACTATAAGCCTTATGTACATCCCTAAAAGTACATGGGGTAAATCCAGATTTTGGGGTTTGGTCCATAAGGAGCTTCATGTGAACATATGTGGTGTAAAGGGTAGGGTAGGATAGTACTGACCAGGTGACTCCATTAAATGAGTTTTAAAATAACTCTGCTGGGACTTCTGATACCTTCACCAACACCAGCCAAGTCTTATTTGACTTCCAATACTGAAAGTAGCATTGGTCTTATAAAAAAGTTCTATCTTTGCTGCTCTGTAGCTCACACTGTTGTTCCTGGGAAGCAGTGCTGACTGTAAGTCAGATAGTTCCTACACTGTGCTTCAGAAGAGAGAACCACACTCATGGGCAAGTTCTGCCTCTCTCTCACTGTTTTCCAGCATATTCTGAATGCTATGAAGCACTACAGAAGGTTTCACCAAATTACTTGCCTCCTTTAGGAGGAAACCCATTGAGATACCATTGAGATTCAGGTAACTTAGGCTCTGTTTTATCAATTCATATAAGGCATGAGAAAAGACATAGGCAACAGAAATTCTTTAAGAATTCATTGAAGCACAAACGCTGAGCTACCGTCTGTGGGTGTTTTATTCCTTGCTGTATGTAAGCAAAGCGTACAGAAGGTGTATGTGGAGACTACAGTGGTTTTAAACTATCCCAAGTTTTGGCTCCCAGTTTCTGGCATAATTTTTGTATTATTTCTTGTTAGAGTACCCTCACAGCAGACTTTTTGTCACATTTTTCACCTAACTTTGCCAAGAGCCAGGAGCAGCTAGCTTTGGCATACACACGTACAGTGTTGGATTTATCATCCAATGCTGACTGGCTAATGGACTGCCACTCACTGTTGGGCAGACCTTACTGCCAAATAATCACTGAAATCTCACAGTCTCTTTCCCTGGCAGTGTTTTCAGACATTCAGAAATCAGACCTGGATCCAAACCAGGTATCACAGAACTAAGAATGGAGGAGAGATGACAGAAAGAATTTGCATTTTGCCCAGTGTTTGTCAATTTTAATTTTGTCTAAGTGAAGGAATTAACTTTTCATTGTTCTGTTTTACCTTTTTCGTCCTTCTCTGAGCAACAGAAGATTGCTCTGTGGAAGGTAGTATCACATTCTGTTCCCTTGGATGGGCTTTTGTAATTAGAAAAACATTTAGGAACTCGTCCTCCATGTACTTCATTTACTGTTATGAATTTCAACAGAACAAAAAAGCAAGTTGCTTTGCAAAGGCTCTAACCTACAAACAAAGGGACAGATCCTCAGCTGTCACAGAGTGCGCCCCATTGAATTCAAGAAGTAACACCAAATCAGATCTTTGGAGAGTCTGACTCAAAAATTTCAATGCAAATCACTACAATCACAAGTTAATGCCAATCTTAGCAGTATGTCTTAGGCACTAATCCCACATCAGAGAGGTATTGACAATCTGGCTATCCTGATAATATTGTGTAGGCAGTCCAGAGCGTAACTTTATTGTTTCACACATAAAAAAGTCTTTAAACAACTTAATTCTTCACCAATCCATTTGAATTCACTGTAAAGAATGGCCAGACCACTTGACAGCTCTTAGAGGTCAAGCAGGTGAGGTGCAAGGGAACAGAAGGACGCAGGAGCAAAGGAAGAGGACCAGACATGGTGTTAATCAGTTTACTATGTGGCCTGACTGCTTCAGATTCTATAACTCTGTTACTCAACTCTGCTTTTTGAGGAAAGGCTATTTTAATGAAAAACATAAATTGTCTCTAAGGACAACCCCCTGTTAAAAGCATGCTACCTGGAGTTGACTTGCCACTAAGGGTTTAATACTGATGGAAGTTTCAGAATTCTTCAGAAAGCAAGACTTTCCATCTCTGCTGTGCCATGAATCATGCCTTCCTAGAGAATGTGTGTCATCTTTTCCCACAAAGATGTCTGCAATTGATTTACAAGTGATCACTTAACAGAACCGAGCACTGATCTTGAAATTGCATTACTATACAAATAAAGGACAACAAATGGCAGGCTTCTTAACTCTTCCAAAAGCATATAGAGATAATTTAGCCTTCTAAAAATTTGGACCAGATTGTTGACTGGAACACTCCACGCTGTCTCTCTCCAGCCCTTTAAATGTGTATTTAAGAAGGAAAGAAAGATAATCCATTGATTAATCCCAAGAAATGGGCTCAAGGGGAATCTCAGGCCAGCAGCAGAGTTGGAGATTGGCTTACTCAGTAACTGTTAGTTAATATGGCTTAACTTGTCAGTGCCTTCATTCTTCACCAGTGAAGAGCAAACAAGAATTTGCATCTCTTTAGTACTGTCTGTCTTAAAGCTTTCACATTTTTGAAGCACTTTGGGACTGATAGATGGAAACTGTATAGTGCACAGCCTTGTACGGACTTTATTGTGATTTACTTCAAGTTTATATAGTCCCCGTGGTGAACAAATCTACAGAGATGTCACCTGTCAATGATACAGAAAACAGTGGTTATTCCAGGGACATAAGAGGGAATGTGTAGCAAGTGCTCATCATACTAAAATATTAGAGCTATACAGAATCAAAGTAATGACTTTCTGTGGATGGATCCTTGGCAGTTTTATGCTCATTTGAAAATGGAAAACTTTCATTTTCCACTAATTAATTTCACTTTTTTCCCACTGTTCTTATACAAAGAGAACGAGGTTTACTTTTTCAAAAGTCTTCAAGGAAGATTGCTCTGGGCAACTCCCAGTAACATCAAGGAGAATTGCAAAACTAAAACCTGAACACTAGAAAGTCCTGAAAATCCAGCTTAGTTATTTGCCATAAAAAATAATGTCATTAGTGAAAATCCTGTTAAATACAGTAGCATGAACATAGAACTGAAAAAAAGAGAAGCTGAGGGGAGACACTGTCTATCATTTTGTAGGCAGACTGCTTTCATAGCTACACTTGCTTGTGCATGCTGGATGACACCTCATGCTTTCAAGGAGGCCTTAAAAAAAAAAAGGCTGTTTGAGAGATGCCTACCAATTCTGTTGCCATGGCAGCTGCAAGCATCAGTTGATAACCCAGAATTTCTAGATTATAATGTGCATGCAACCCCATTTAAAAATCCCACAAACGAGTCCACATTAGCGATAGATGAAGTCAGCCCGGTCTCAAAACTTGGAACTCAGTTGAACAAGATCTAGATCCAAGCAAGGTCTGTTTCTGATATGCCGTATTCCTGCATGTTAATAATACAACTGTCAAAGATGCATAATATATTTAGAACAAAAATTTTACCTGCAGCTTTGTAGGCTGCCTGTGTATTCAGCCGCTGCAGTCTGCACTGGCAACTTAGGAAACTGAAGGACGGAGAAATCAGAAAACTGGGCACAGAGAACTCAAGAACACATGTTAGGAATCAAGAATACCGCTCCTTTTCCCTCAGCTGGGTGAATGTTTTTTTCATTACTTGAGTGTCAGCTCTTCTAAGAAAACGTTACTGACATATTCTTGCTTCCTTTCACTTCAAATCTGGGACATACCCATCCTTTTTAAGACCTCCCTGGAAATAGAGGAGACGAGCACAAAACACAGAGGGGCAAAGTTAGCATTTTTCCTATTGCTTAGCTTCAGATTCATCACTGTGAGGGAATTTCCTAACAGTCATTGGCATCTACTGCTGTCTTGACCTGTGTCATTGAAAGAAAAGGTACATGTGGCTATCTGCGTGCTAATGCTTACCTCCTACCAAAACCCTGCAGAGCACCTGATACCATCTCCAGGAGCAACTCTGGTTCTGGATAAAAGGCTCTGCTATCCTGCGCCAGGGTGCTTCAGTCTCAAAGCACTTCAGTTCCCTATTACCTTGTCTCTGCATATCCCTTGCCTATTCAGAAAATAAGGATGGCATTTCTTTTTTTCTCCCTTGATGTGCATTCCCTGTCCTTGGCTTGTCAGCAACCTTGACCAAAAGCTGTTTGCAATGACATGTATGCATGGCATTTAGCACACCCAAGTGATTTTTCAGATGGGCATCTCCTAGATAGGATAGTGATGCAACACTGGTAATAAATTATTGCACAAAGCTGATACCTCCTAATTCCATGGGATTTAGACTTCCTTTCCCTTGCATACCTGAATAAAGAAGAGGATTTTTATCAGAGGAAAGCTGAGTGCTGCTTCTGACTCTAGTGTCATTAGTATACCTTATGCTCAATTTCCCTTTCTGTTTAGGTGACTTTGCTTTCCTGTTGTTTCTTATAGAATCATAGAATAGTTAGGGTTGGAAAGGACCTCAAGATCATCTAGTTCCAACCCCCCTGCCATAAGCAGGGACACATCACACTCAACCGTACCACCCAAGGCTTTGTCCAATCTGGCCTTGAACACTACCAGGGATGGAGCATCCACAACCTCCCTGGCCAACCCATTCCAGTGCCTCATCACCCTAACAGGAAAGAATTTCTTCCTTACATCCAATCTAAACCTCTCCTGTTTAAGTTTGAACCCGTTACCCCTTGTTCTGTCACTACAGTCCCTACTGAAGAGTCCATCCCCAGCATCTCTATAGCCCCCCCTCAGATATTGGAAGGCTGCTATGAGGTCTCCACGCAGCCTTCTCTTCCCCAGGCTGAACAGCCCCAACTTTTCCAGCCTGTCTTTGTATGGGAGATGCTCGAGTCCCCTGATCACCCTCGTGGCCCTCCTCTGGACTTGTTCCAACAGCTCCATGTCCTTTTTATGTTGAGGACACCAGAACTGCACACAATACTCCAAGTGAGGTCCCACAAGAGCAGAGTAGAAGGGCAGGATCACCTCCTTTGACCTGCTGGTCACGCTTCTTTAGATGCAGCCCAGGATACGGTTGGCTTTCTGGGCTGCAAGTGCACACTGCAGTCGACTCATGTTCATTTTCTCATCGATCACCACCCCCAAGTCCTTCTCTGCAGGGCTGCTCTCAATCTCCTCTTTGCCCAACCTGTAGCTGTGCCTGGGATTGCTCTGACCCAGGTGTAGGACCTTGCACTTGTCATGGTTGAACTTCATGAGGTTGGCATCAGCCCACCTCACAAGCATGTCAAGGTCCCTCTGGATGGCATTCCTTCCCTCCAGCATATCCATCGAACCACACAGCTTGGTGTCATTGGCAAACTTGCTGAGGGCACACTCAATCCCACTGTCCATGTCAGTGACAAAGATGTGGAACAAGACTGGTCCCAACACTGATCCTTGAGGGGCACCACTCGTCACTGGCCTCCAGCCGGACACTGAGCCATTGACAACAACTCCTTGTGTGTGGCTGTCACCAAGCACCTCGTTGTTTTTCATGTGCCTTAGCATGCCTTCCAGGAGAATCTGCTCCAAGATTTTGCCAGGCACAGAGGTGAGACTGACTGGTCTGTAATTCCCCGGGTCATCCATTTTCCTCTTCTTAAAAATGGGGGCTATATTATTCTTTTTCCTTAGGTCCCTTACTTTCATGCATCTTCTCACACCCCAGAATGTAATTTATTGGTATGTCAGATAGCGATTTACAGTAAATGAAAGCATTAATATGCCGCTGTATGTTAGCTCTTCTTTTGTTTCAGGCATCTGGAAATAAATGTTCGGATTTTTTCAGTGAAGGAAGAGTTTCTACTGTCAGACAAATTTCCATAAATCTCAAATATTTTGAAATATATACCACTGAAGCATACTGAAGCATTCCATGTTTCTAAATACAATTTTTTCCCCTTCTAATGGAGATTTCTGTAAATGGAGAGATCATCTTCACTACCAGACTACAGAAACATGTTTATTTCATGCATTTTATTATTCAATTACTTCCATTTCAGAGTTCTGTGGTGAAATGTGGTAGGAAAATATGTTTGTACTGCAAACAATAGAATCCAATTCATATTTTATCCAACCTAAACCAGTCAGTTTTTCTTTTCCTGTCTGTCTTCAAGCAACACTAAGCAATTGTTGATCGTTTTTATTCCAGAACACTAACTGATAGTAAGGGCTGTCACTGATATATTATGCTAATTATAAAGCAACATTCATATGTTTTCTAAAGCTACAGTGGTGTAGTTCCACTATCACTAACACTGGATCTATGAACTTCTGCATTTTCCAGGACTACAAATTAGACCCATATCAATCTTGGGTATCTCTGCCACATCAACTATATGGAAAGAGCTGATACATATATGCTCATCCTGTGCTAGCTGTGAGAATAAAGATGATATCTGCTTTCTGATAAAGACTGCCAGTGCCATAAAACTAACTCTCTGGGAAAATCTGAACAAGAACAGAGTTTTAGCTGGGCCAGTGCTTTGTACTATATGGCTGTGTCATTTTTTATTTTGTATCAGAAGCCCTAGAGCCAGTATTGAATTGTATAACCTGAGTCCAAATAACTTCTTTGCAGGCTTGATAGCATATACATCTTACCCTCTGTGGTCTTATTAGGATAGCAAACAGGCCTGTTATAAAAGTACATAGTAAATGCAGAAATGTGAAGGCATGCTAACACTTTCTGGAAATGGATCCAAGATTCCATTTTGATTAAGATGAGAGGCAGAAACTTCAGTCATTCAATATTGCCTTAAGGCAGAGTTTAAGAAAAAAAAATGAAAATATGCTGTGTGATCGCTAAAATGCACAGGCGGGCAGAGATGATTTCAGTTCCTCAAATAGCTACACTGTAGAACAGGGCAGGATAAAGATAGAGTGCTCTGAGATTCCCTTGTGAAAGGTATTATCAGTGGGCTGAGTATTTTAATTGCTTTTATACTGTTGATTTCAGATTTGGAACCACTGAATCTGAATCATGCTTGATACGGCAGAAAGTTCCTGTAAAAGAGAGGAAAATAGAACACTCTTCACATTTGCTCTTATTTTCAATCCCTTTTCTTTATCACTCTTCTTTCCTGCTGCCATTCTTCTCCTTTCCCCTATTTCTACCCAGTAAGCTAAAAAATGTAATTTAAGACTTTGCAGAGAATAAGTGGAATGGGTTAAAGACCAAACAAAATTGCAGAAAGGCCTGTTTTTTCCTACCACTAAATAGTACTGCACACAAACCTTTCAAACAGTTCAAAATATCTCTTTTTACTAATGACTATTTTCATGTTAAATTCACTGAGGTGAAGAGCACAAAATTTCAACAGGCTGCAGTGATCTTCCAGAGAAGAACAGCTGGTACATTTTATGCAGGTGACAGACTTAGAGTGCTCTTTCCAAGGAGAAAGGAAGATATTTATGGAAGATTTTTGGAATGTTTTCATTGGATAGCTTTCCTGTTTAGCCAGTAAAAGCTGGGAACACCTGGGCCTGTAGAACCCAGAGCTGATTTTGCAAATTGAATACCTTCTCCTTCCCCACCTCTTCCCCAGATTAGGTAAACCAAGTAAATTTTCATTTTGTGCTAGAGAATACATTAAACACTGACACACATACAAACACCCCCAAATGCTGCTGGCTAAAAATTACTTGTGTTAGTAGGATAGAACTCCTGTGATTACTCTGTTTAATCATCCAGCTGTACCTTTTTCAGCTGCCTGAATTTCCTTGCCCTTAGAGCACTCTCTTTTGTTACTAAACCTGCATTTTCCAGGAGCAGCGCAAACCTATAGTGTCACACTTTACCTTTGATACCTAAGGACAATAATAGGCTTCCAGTATGTGAGAAAGACATGCCTAGTGTTGAGCAAGGCCTCAGGGCTGCCCCTCAGAGTACAGAAACAGCTATTATCTTTCCTATGAAGATATTACTGTTCTGTAACACCAGGAAACATGCAGTAAAATGTTCAATTAAAGTGATTTACATGTTCTTAGCTGGTCAGCTGTAATACCTAGACCTGAGAATGTATTGGGTGACCCAAGGAAGAATGCTGTTTCTTCACTAACCTCAGAGTGCTTCCCTTTATGCCTGTGGATGCGTGTTGCTATCATATTCCTTTGCAAATTTTCCTGGGAGCAATCCAGTTTTACAGAATAGCTGTTTTTACTACAAACATTATATCCTTCACAAAATCTGGTTTGAATACCTTTCCTTTGCAATAATCTAAGCTGAGAAGTGGCATTTATTTACTTATATATTCTATATTCCATTAATTTTTTTGTTATGTCCATACAATCCTTTCATTGCTTGCCAGTACTGCCCCTGTAAATATTTAGACCACAAACCTTTCAAGAGTGAGTTACCCAGGTAGCTCGGTTTCCTTTGTTCTCATGCAAGATTGGTTCAGTTCTGACATGACACAAGAAAGATATAAGATAACTAAACACTACTGTGGTGCATGCCTTTATTTCCTGCCACATAACAATGGTTTGCGTTGCAAATATTGTACCCTGTTATGTGGTAGGAATTGCTCTCTGTTGGCTCTTGTAGCAATTATTACTGGAGGGAGAGAACATGGTGAGTGTTAGAATGGAAGAAATTGCTTGTTGGAGCAAGTCCCTTAGAGCCTTTGTATTTATTCAAGTTCAGTGTTTTAGGAAGTCATTACAATGAGCTATCCCAAAAACCAGCTCAGCAGGAAAATGTATTTAACTGAAAGCCTTTGTATTCACCTCTCAGGGCAGACACGGTACACTGTGTTAATTCAAGAATTACAGCTATTTGTTTAATCCCCTTATTTCTTTCTTTCAGCCTGACATTGTTCCTTCTCTCACTCACAGACACACAGGGCTAGGAAGGCCCATTACATTCACCCCAAAGCCCAGCAGAAACCTACCACCACATCCCAGACTTATCCTTCCGCTGCTTCAAGCTTTCTAGATGCAACAAGTGACTCCAGCTTTTGCATGTAGAGGAACTGCTTGAAAAACAGCTCCTTGCTTTACTTTATCACCATCTGAAAAGCCCTCCCTGATTCACAAGCTGACATGGAAGTTCAATTGAATTCTTACCCAGTTTCTCTCTTCATCATTTTTAGTCAAAACCCCCAGGGGAATAAGTGTCCTCACAGTAAAATAAATCTATCAGCTGGCGTTGCTGTGTCTCGGTGTGAAGTGCTATACAGAACTGGCTCCATTTCCTCCTCCTTCAGACAGAAGTCTCAGCTGGATATGGGAAAACATGAAGTTTTTAAAATTTCCTTGCATCAGAGGTGCACCCTTTATGTGCAACTGGCAGGCTGCTTCTGTATGAATACTTACACATTTTAATGTGTTTCTTGAATGGTACAAAAGGTGGAAACCCCCCCAGAGATAACTAATCCAAAAGCTCTCAACATACCCATTACAACCATCATCTTTTTGATTGGATGCATCACCTTCTATCATAAACCTGCAGCTTTAGGCTAGAGGACGCAGCTTAGAAGACCAGCAAACAGTATGTTACGATTATGGCTTCACTTGATAGAATGATGGTTACACATAGCTCTTTGTTTTTAAGTCAGTGCTGGAGTCACAAGTTTACTAAATAAACTTGTTCAAGTGTATGTGTGTGCAGGCAAGGAGAGGAAGACTCCTATAGGAAGCAAATGGTAGGCATCACATTTACTTTTAAGTATTGTTTCTACGGGTTACAGTTCTCAAGTACTTTAGAATTATTTTACCCAAACCAAATGAAAAGTAATTAAAGAAAATATTTTCCTTTAAAAATATTTCTTATACTCTAAAAAGTCTCACTCTTCTAGCCTGATCTTTCTGCATATGCAGAAGTAGCAAATAACTGAATTATGTATTCTGTAGTGGTCAATAGCTAACACAGCTCTTTTCTATTCTAAATGGAAGGAGAATGTATGTTGGCTCCCAGTAATTACCGGCTAGCTTCTTGAAAAGCATGAATTGTAAAGATGAGTACCATGATCCATAAAGTCAGAAAATATTATCACTTTTAGGAAAAGAAACAAGAGCTGCTGCAGAAAATTTCTGCTTCTTTCTTCAGCAAAGCTGATCTTCTCTGAGCTGTAACTATTTGCATTGATGAAACTGGGGTGATGGTGTTTCACAGCCAGCAAACCTCTCTGGTAAAAACATGGGTGAGCACAGTTTTCAATGCTGTAACTTGGACTGAGTTTATGGAAGCTCTTTTCAGTGAGGATGCCATGTATCTTTCCTGTATCTGTGAAACTGGGAGGAAAATTTTTATACTATCTTCATCACATTGGCTCAAGCTAATAAAATATCTCTGAGAGATGCTACAGAGTTCCAGGAAGATGTATTAGCTCATGATTTCCAAAGTCACTATTTTGCCAGAGAATGATGTAGTGCTGTCATTACTGACCTTAATACAACAGGAGAATTACATGACTGAGAGGTTGTAGTGCCAGGGTCAGTTCCTGTGTGAGATGAATCAGATTTTCTGAGGGAAGAGGTAGCTGAGACACAGGGTGCACATACCCAGAACAAACTACGTTTACATAAACTGTGCTGGCATCTAGCTCAGGAAGCAGTTCTTTATAACACCACAGTGAGATGTTATTGTAGCATTAGTTAAATACTGCATTTTCTCTTAGCATGAGTTATCACATCATCAAGCCATTAGTATTAGTTAATGGAAACCAAGCACTATGGCACCACTAGCTATCATAACACTTCCTAGAAACCATATATGATATTTCCAGAAGGCATCCTAAACTAATCTTTTAACTGCTTTGCATTCCAGGAAAGAAGCACCACAAGCAATAAACCCTTGTAAACATTTTTTTTAATAGCTATCTTTTCAGAATTAGGAGAAAAAGAATAATAAAGAAAAACAATAGTCTCAGTAGATGAGCTCTGCTCTTGAACCGAGATCTGCTGGAGAGCGTAACATCTCAGAGCTCTATACAAATACCTGGGACTTCTGTCTTTGAAAGCCATGTAGCTCAAAGGTGCAAGACGGGAGAGGTGTGGAAAAGGCTTTCACTGGGCAGTCTGTAGTTACAGCATCTTTGTATGTATCTTACAAAAGAGCCATTTTAGTTTTATAAACCCAGAGGTATTTCAAACTGTTGCCTAGCATGTGGCAAATAGATCCTGATTAGATTTTGTAACTGCCCCCAGACAGTAGGCCATGAAGGACTACAATATGAGATGATGCCTAAGGCTTTTAAAGTCTCGTTTACTGAATACATCAACATTATTATTGTGAAACATCTGGCTCAGGTTTTCTGGATAGATGGCTAAGAAAAGGAGACTTAGCCATGAGAAATACTTCTAGATACCAGGGTCCCCTGAGTAAAGGATCAAGAAAAGTCAGCAGTGGTTGATTCCCCTGCTGTAGTTACTGGTTTTTGAAGCTGTGGTGGAATAGATGTGTCTAGTGACTCTGAGAACATTAAATCATAGCAGAGTCATAAGCACTGGTCAAAAAATGAGAATAAGAGACAAAAGAGTTCAGGGGGCAGTGAGTATAGTGACAAACCAGCAACCTTCAATCACAAAACGTTAGCTTTGAAAAAAATGGTTGCTTTACAGACACTTTGACACATTGTCGTGTCATGTCAGACAGAGGCGAGGACGAGGGCCAGGACAGTGAAGAGGAGCTGGACGGCCAGGTACAAGTCCACGGCCACGTCCATCCCATCCTGTTGCTGAAGCCTCCCAATATTACAAGTCATTGCCATAAAGTACAATGAAACAAGAACCTTAGCCCAAGCCCCACGCATGAAAAACACTAACACAGCAATACTGGCTCTAAGTAAGATACAACATTCTGAAACTGTGAGGTCAAGAGAAACAACATTAAAAGCCAATAAATCAGCATTGTGATGAGTGATTATTAATCCGGTCAGATCTGTCATTATCTCAACCCTTCGTGCCCCACGTTGGGCACCAAAAAGAACTGTCCTGATTTAAACCCAGCCATGCAGCTTGTTCACTCACTCAACCCCCCCTTTCTTGCCCTCCTCCTGCTCCTGGAGGGATGGGGAGGAGAATCAAAAGAATACAACTCCCACAGGTTGAGGTAAGAACAGTTTAGTAACTAAGGTATAACACAAACCACTGCTGCTACCACCAATAATAATAACGATAAAGGAAATAACAAGGGAAGAGAATACAGCACCTCATCAACCACCAACAGATAACTCACCCCATCCTGCCTGACCAAGCACTGACCAATACCTCCTCCAACCCCCCAGACCACTAGCCCTTCTGGGTAACTCCCAGTTTCATCCTGGGCATGGCATGCTGTGGTATAGANTCCTGCCTGACCAAGCACTGACCAATACCTCCTCCAACCCCCCAGACCACTAGCCCTTCTGGGTAACTCCCAGTTTCATCCTGGGCATGGCATGCTGTGGTATAGAATACCTCTTTGGTCAGTTGCAGTCAGTTGTCCTGTCCCTGCTTCCTCCTGGACTCCCCTCCTCCCTGTCAGACCATGAGACTCACAAAGTCCTTGGTCAGACTACTGTCCTGGGTTCAGCAGTTGCAGTCAGTTTTTCTTCTCTTTAGTAGCTGGTGTTTTG
>NDXB01015954.1:0-29099 GCA_002631895.1 Agapornis roseicollis
GCAGTGCTCAAGGCCAGGTTGGACACAGGAGCTTGGAGCAAGCTGCTCTATGGAAGGGGTCCCAGTTGGAGCTGCATGGGCTTTAAGGTCCCTTCAACCTGACCCACTCTGGGGTTCTGTCATCCGCCGTCTCATTATGAATCTTTGCTCTCTATTCCAGAAAGAGCACTTGGCTCCTCATGGATGTTCCTACCAAGTATCTGCCTAACCCCATCATGAGCAGCTTGGATGAGTTGTGAGCATCAGGGACTGAGCACCATGGCAGTAGCCAAGGGACCAGAGAGCAGCACAGTATGAGTGCCTTGCTTTTCCAAAGGCAACTGGGAGAGATGCAATAGTTAACCGGACAATTCCCAGCTGTCCAGGCTGCCCTACCACAACCCCCGAAGCTATTCTAAGGCATCACATAGCAGGAATACCAAGAGCCCATGAAAAGCATGGTGAGTAAAACTGCTGGTGTCTAATGGCGCCAGATGGGCTGTTGACACACTCTGTGTGGTTACACATGAAAGCCCATCCTGCAGGAAAAAACCATCACATCCCCACACGCTTCCCATCCGCCACCGGGATTGTCACCTTCGGACCTGTGCTGGGAGTGCTGCACCTGGAGCCCAACCTCGGCAACCACAGCTTCTCCTTTAAATCCCTTGGAGTTCTTGGAGGCTCTTGGTTTCATTAACCCCCCAGTGCCTCCTTACAATGGTCCCTCTTGCCCTTGTCCGGGTTCAATGCTTTCACAGCAAGGCTTTTATAGGAAGTGAGACAAAACCTCTCTGTACATACTAGTGACGGATTTCCCAGCACTGGCAAGAAGCAGATCAAGGCAGATCTTGAGACAGAAACGGAACAGAAAAGGGAAGAGGCAGTTACTTGCTACCAACCTTCCAAGAAGCCTTTAAAACTGCACACATCAACTGCTGAAGCACCCCTAAACACAGAGCGCTTCCAGGGCTGGAACACGGGCACAGCTTGCACAACACGGAGCAGAAGTTATACAACTGTTGACAACAGCCCCTTTCCCACCGTCACCACAAGCAGATGGCAGGGAAGCCATTTGCCATTCGCATTAACCATTTCAATCCTCAAAGGAGCTGGCAAATCCACTCTGCTTCCGGGTTCGTGTCACCACAGAGGCGGGATGGGAAAGGGAAGAAACACACGCAACAGGGACCGATGGGTACCATCGGCACTGAGCTTGATTTCCACTGGTTCTGCAGACTGATCGGGGTCTGCATTCACCCTTGAGCAGCAAAACAGATCAGATCAACCCAAAGCTTTAAGACCTGGCTATGAACTTGCCCAGAGTGCTGATGATTTCTCATTCACAAGTGCCTGACTCCAACCTGCCCGGCAAGGAGAGGAGGAGGAGGAAGATGCCAAGATCCAGGTCTATTTCCAGCACTATTTACACTGGTTTCAAGATCGTGTGATGATAGCAAAATCTGGAGAGTTTATTTAGGTGAGCTCACAGCAATCGGGGGTGTTTGGGAGCAGGAAGAGGAAGCTGTGCACAGATTCTGAAGGAACCACAAAGTATGAAGCTCTGTGGTTTCTTGGGTGTTATCTTGATGGGGCCCTGTACAACTTCCACTTCAAAGGTTCAAGAGATCAGAAGGGAAGATTGAGTCCCAGGGATCTGAAATGTCTTAATTAAATTACTCATTCATACAAGGAAGAGACAATCCAGGGTTCATCGGCTTTAAGGTGAGCAGGAGACAGCGATGAAGGCCGGTGACACTTGGCTGGGTGCTGCAAGGTACCCCTGTTCAGAGCAACAGACCTTAAAAGCCAACTTCCTTCCCCACAAGTGACTAAAACCAACCCACCACACCCAAACCCCAGGAATACTGGGCTTCCATAAGGAGCACAAAACCAGGGAATGGGTCAGACGGGAATGAAAACATTACTGAACAGAAAGAAACATTTAAAAGACACAGGCACATCACATCACCTGTGTGAACAGAAAACTCCGACTGTTCTTCCTCTGAACAGAGGGGCTTGAAGCAAGTCTCTGGTGGTACACACAGAAACTGAGGTTTCCTGCTCCACCTCCCTGTCTCCGCAGATATTCAGGATGCGTTTCCTAGCGGGGTGCAACATCCCAGATCCTGGATGAAGAAATTCATTGCTGTGAGGGTGCTGAGACGCTGGCACAGGGTGATGGCCCAGAGGAGCTGGGGCTGCTCCAGCCCTGGCAGTGCTCAAGGCCAGGTTGGACACAGGGGCTTGGAGCAAGCTGCTCCAGTGGAAGGGGTCCCTGCCATGGCAGGGGTTGGAGCTGGAGGAGCTTTAAGGTCCCTTCCAAACCATTCCATGATTCTATGATCCATGTAAGACTGGGAGGAAGGATAAAAAGCACTCGCTTGCTTTCCCTCTGTCCTAGTTTGGGTTGGAAGGGACCTTGAAAGATCAGACAAGTCCAACCCCCTGAAATGAGCATGGACATAATGCTTCAAGCTTCTAAAAATCTTCCAAATGTTGCTATTCAAAAGCCATGGGGAGGAGAGGAAATGTTCAGGGCTCAGCTCCATCGGAAGGAGTCACAGGTCAAAGCTGCCTACGACACCAATTATCCATTAGAATGAAGGCCATGTGTCACGAATGCTTTGATACCTCCTGCTCTGTCATCTCTCCTGCAAGAAACCACTGCAGCTTTAAGAAAACCACTGAATTTCTCTGCTCTTTCACATCCACGACTGATTTGCCCTCAAAGTGCTCCTGACACAGCTCAGCCTTTCCTGCGAATTCGGAGGATTAGGAGCATGGACATGGATGCTGCTCCCTGCCCTCCTCTTCCAAAGATTCCAGTTATGAACATCTGTTGTTTACAAGGGCTCAGCCTGAAGGTTGCCAGGCTTACTCTGCACCTTCTCCTTCAAGGCAAAGGCTGCCAGAAAGCCATCTGAGTATCACTCCGGGATACCCTGGACATCCAGCTGACAATCCCTACTCAGGATCCTACTTCCAAAGATTACCTTCATCTAAAAGATGGCCTTAAAACAGCATTTTATTGCCATGTTCCCTTGTTGTTTCTTTTCCTTGTTTTTTTTTTCCCCCTTGGAAGGAGTCACTGAAGCTTTGCCATGGTTTTTACAGTCTTCACTCATTCTTTGAATAGGCAAATGCCTTTTGGACAAAATCATATTAAGTAGAACTCAAGCCTGGTATTAAAGGTCCTGGAGCTTCACTGCAGTGGGGCAGAGCCTTCCTCTGAGGATGGATGCCAGAGCAGCTCTGGTGCCTACAAGGACCCTGAGGGCCACAGGCAAGAGGAACACTGAGGTGGATGCCCTGATCTAACTGCAAACCAGAGATGGTCAGTGACTACCTCTTGTAGTCATACACACTTTGGAACCCTCAGGCTTGTTCAGCCTGGAGAAGAGAAGGCTCCTTACAACAGCGCTCCGATACCTAAAGGTGGCCTACAAGAAACCTGGAAAAGGACTTCTGATAAGGACATATGGTGACAGGACAAGAGGGAATGGCTTTAACTTGCCAGAGGGGAGACTGAGATGAGATCTGAGGCAGATTCCATGGGATTCTATGATACACCAGACCTGTGACCAGCAAGCTCTTTTAACAACCGGAGGTGTAAGATTTGGGCTGTGAAATGCAATTTTCCCTGCAGTCCTTACATCTTGTGCAAGGATATTTACCCCTGGGTACTGAAGCAGCCTTTCCCAGTATAAATGGATTTTATATGACTGTTCTCTTTAGGAGTCTTTGCTAACTGAAATATCATTTTTTAAACGAGAATAGGCAAAACGAGGCATAACAGCCATGGCAGAGTAGTTAAAAGCAAGTAAGAACCTGGGATACATCCAACTGCCGTCAAGTTAGATGTCACCTTGGCTAAATCAATCTGTTCCCCTTCTTCAAAGATGTAAAATGAGAACAACACACACCTACCTCTGTAAATCACGTTAAGATGCTCCAGTGAAGCTAGCTTCACACTCTGCAGAGGCACGCAGCCTCCAAACCCATCACCAGCTATCCACTCTTTGCTGTCAAGCCCCAACCACCTATATTTCAAATCCCATGTGGCAAACGTAGCCACCTGATCAGCTCTGCTGCAGCCATGTCTAAGGAAAATCCACCCCGTCCATGGCATTTGTTGGAAACCCAACACAAGCTGCACTTCACGTTGCTCCCTCCTGTAAGGGTGTGCTGGACGGAGGAGGAAGCCACACAACCCAATTTCCAGGGTCAGCCCGAAGCCTCCTGCCCTTGACAGCATTCCTGAAGTGAACGCATCGGGAGCAATGTAGCAATTACATCCTAGCTCTGGAGTATGAAAGCACATGCAAATTACAGGGTAGCTGCCTGACAGATTTCCTCCTTGACAGCGTGTTATGGGATCTAAAACCGGCGAGTGACATGGTAAGCACTCCCTGAATGATACGGTACCTTCCGACACAATCATCATCGCATGGGAAGAACATGCTATTACTGTGTATTTATAGGGGCACAGCCAGGCAATTACAGAGTAGCCACCCTCCGATGCACGTCTCAGAGTCATGTAATACCAGGCTGCTCAGGAGGAGAGAGATCAGGGTTGGCTCTGATCAAATGCTCTTTCGGGGGCTTCCAAATGAGATTACAGCTGCAGCATTTATAGAGCAGGTACCAGCCAAGTTGCACTTCACTCTTTGGACAGTGGCAGGGATAGGTTAATTATGACTGGCACTGCTTCCTTACTGATCCCTGTGGTATTCTGACACATCCCTGGATGTTACAGCCAGCAAATGATGGAGCTGCCCAGGTCACCAGCTTTACAGCCGCTGCTGTGACACATCCTGCCCACACACCCGGCAGCCTCACTGTTAACAATCACCTCTTCCCTTCATTCTAATTCTTGACCAGCTTCTACATTTGGGACTCAACCCCTGCAGGGGTAACATATTCCAAAACCAAGATGGTTTTCCCCCTCTCTACCCCATTCTGGAGAGACCCCCCCCCCCGCTGCCCTGATCCAGCTCTAGGGCAACAGCACAAGAGGGATGTGGAGCTGCTGGAGTGAGGCCAGAGGAGACCATGGAGCTGCCGTGAGGGCTGGAGCAGCTCTGCTCTGGAGCCAGGCTGAGAGAGCTGGGCTGGGGCAGCCTGGGGAGGAGAGGGCTACTGAAGGGGAGACCTCAAGCAGCTCTCAGATGTGGCTGCCCCATCCCCAATGGATTTCCAGATTCTTTCAGGCAATGCCCTGGACTTGACATTTAATTCAGCAATTCAAGTGAAGATTTTATGTGCTGATGGAATCACCGGTCCAGTCGAGGCTGCACTCAATAACTGGAATATTTGAGGTCAGGTTTGTGCAGGCACAACTTTATAAAGCCCATCTAGAGTACAAACAGCTCAAAAACCAGGGGCAGGGGGCAGTGAGGAAAATGCGTTAGAACAAACACCCTGCAGTATCACAGCCAGCAGATTTAATTGCCATGAAGCATGACACCATGTAGGATTTATTGAACAATGGTAACAACTTCCACATTGAAAACTCACTCCAAATCTCAAAATAGGAAGCAAGCTGGATCCAACATTCCCAACACTGAAAGCTGAATACAACAGCCTTTCTGATGGGATGTTTCATACCATGCAATATAAAGGAAACCACCTCAATTTTCACCAGGAAAAAGGACAAAATCAACTGGAAAAAAACAATCATAATGCACAAGAATATGACAGCTCAAGGCATCATTTCTTTCATGCCACCTTAAAGGCATGTGCAGAATATGTGCAGCTTAAAGCTGTAAGAACACTTCCACTGTAAAGGAAACAAAATACTTAAGACCATTGCAGGTATACAGATTCATAGACTAACTCTTCTCCGATCTATCAGTGATGCTCAGAGTCAGGTTTGCCCACAGTGCAGCATGTTGTGTGTTTTCAATGAGAACTGAAGTAAATCACATCAAAGTTGCCCAGAAAGGAAATAGAATGGTGGCTATTGAATGGCTTTCACAAAGCAAGTGTCTAATGGGAGGGGAAAGCCAATACATCCCCACAGCCCTGCAAGCACAGCAACAACAAAACAAAACACAGACAATGACCCCAACAACGCTAACAGTGACACTGCACTGAGGGTGGAGGCAGACCCAGATGGATCCTCTCGGCCCAAACTGTCCAAAGCAGGAATGATTCAGATCCAAGGCTGCTTTTGCTCCGTGTTTTCCCCAGCTCTCCCCTGACAACAGACCCCAACCAGCTTGTGCACTGCCCGCATGTCAGCTGCAGCAGTGCTGTGGCTCTGTGCTGGCCACCTACTCCTGGGGCTGATGGCTTCAAGCCACACAGCCTGTGCCAGCCCCTTCTGCATCCCTCCAAGGAAAACCACCTTCCTCCAGGCAGGACTTGGCAGCAAATCAGGCAGCTTTGAATCCATGAAACCATGACTGTGTCATCCCAGCTCCAAGAGCTAAATGGGGAACAACCAAAGCAGTATGGTCACACCTACCTGTAAACAATGGTTCAGGTGGGTGAGACAATTCATTGTCAATGAGGACATCTTCAAATTCTAATTGAGCCCCAACAGCTTGGTTCTAGGGATTCCCCTCACCATGGCACAGCTCTCTTTGCAAGTACTATTGACCTGACTTCTCTGCTGGTTTGAAGTGGTAGTAGCAGAGAATGCTATAGAGATACAAAACTCTTCAATCCTACACTGAGTGCGTGTAGGATACTGAAACCAGAGAGCTGCAACAGCAAACCACAGCACAGAACAGACTGCAAAGAGTTACCCTTTAAACAGAACCGACCACAGCCACCCACAGCGAAGGAAATCCTGGGTTTGTTCATTGAATCTGGTGTACAGCTTTGCTCACCTTCCCAAGAAAAGGACTCCTTTTAGACGTGCCAGTTTTGACCATTCCATTCCCTACCGACAACATGCAGCCTACCAGGAATTACTGAAGTGTAGTTAGCAACCAGGCTGTGGAGGAAGATGAGATGAGTTCTGTGTTTAACACAAACTTGGGAAGCACTTCATTCTGACGTTCACAAGTGCTCGTACCTACATTGACTCTATCAGCTCTCCTCTGGCATTCCTGTCCTTGCAGCCACATCTACAGGGGGAAAAAAGGGCAGAAACAAAAGGCAGATACTCTACTTGAATTGCTGGTCTTTGGTGCTCCTAGTTTTAGCCAGGAATCTCTCAGCCAACTTCTCCAAATTCCTTGAGTAATCCATCTCAATCTCTGCCTTCTTGCGGAAGAAATCCTGCAAGTCCTGCAGTAACTGGACCCGAAGCTCACACTGTTGGTCAAGGCATTTCAGCTGCTCTACCAACTGGGCACGGATCTCTGTAACAAATAAAAGCACTAGAGATTAAACAGGATCCCGTTACAGAAAACACCATCAAAATTCTCCAGTAAAATACAGTTAAAACCCCATTCCCTCATTCATATATAGCAGCAAAGCTCCATTAGTGTGAAGTGTGTCTGCAGACAGACAGCGATCGCAATCGCATCTCGCATGCGCTGGCCACGGGAAAGCCATCCAATATCCTACAATCCCGTGCACAGCCCTTGGAGCAGAGCTTTGCTGCTGAGCAGTGCATCAGTTACAAGCGTCAAGCGCATTTTTGGCATCAAGGAGAAGTGGTCACTGCCTAAAAATGTATTGAATCTCAGCCTGGAAAAAGGACTGAATGCTGCAATACCCCACATCAGCTCAGGGAGCCACCTCGGGGAATTGCTATCCAATTCCTTTGCAGGCTACTCCTGATGCAGAAACAAGACATTGCACACACTGGGGCCTGCCCCAAGGCACCAGTTCGGGATGATTCAGTTAGTTCCTGAGTTGCCAGCTGTGCAGCTCTCATTAGAAACCAAAAGCCACCGAAACAGATCAAGACCTTCCTCCCTGCAGTGAGCCAGCCTGCCCAGTCCTAACACTCACCTGCAGGTCTGGCGTTGAAGAACCCCAGCCTGGTTTGGGTTGGAAGGGACCTCAAAGCTCCTCCAGCTCCAACCCCTGCCATGGCAGGGACCCTCTCCATAGAGCAGCTTGCTCCAAGCCCCTGTGTCCAACCTGGCCTTGAGCACTGCCAGGGATGGGGCAGCCACAGCTTCTCTGGGCACCCTGTGCCAGCGCCTCAGCACCCATCAGCTGGATGAAACACAAAGTGCCACTTCCCAAACAGATGAGCACAGCACAGGTATCTTAACTGTATAAACCACAACGAAGCTCCAGCTCTTGGCTCTCCAGGTGGGATGCTCCACATGCAGCTCGCCCGCTGAACAGCGGCAGCAAGTAGTAACCTTTTCCTTCAGTCAGAAATGCAGTATCAGCACACTTTGTTTCTAACTACGCTCAGTGCTTGTGGCAGGGCGCAGGGACAGCTGATGGGGCTGCCGCAGGGGAACAATGAGCTATTCAGCCCCAGCTTATGGAGGCTGTGGCGCGGGGCTGGAGAGGGCAACCTTGCTCATCTTTCAAACACACAGCACGCAGTCCTGTGCCACAAAATCCAATCAGGAATGCAGGAATTTCCTGAGGCTTTCTGAAGGATGAAGTGTCCGCTTGTTTTCCCATTGCTTGCACAGGCATAAGGTTTTTAAGCCAGGCTTACTCCGAGGACAGAGCGGAGCCGAGCCGGAGCTGTGTGTGAGCTCTAACCCCCAGGTCACCGCATCACACGGGACCTTCTCATGTCTGCACTCACAACAACCACTTCCATTTGGACTCCACTGCTTTTGCATCCTTCATTCCCCAGGTTGTTAGGTTAACAGCCACTTGAAACACCAAAAAGCCTTCCCCCTCCTTTCCTGTTCAAATACGATCCCACCCACTGTGATCATTCAAGACAAGGAACAAGCTCCCTAACACCCTGCTCCTGCTGCCAAGGCTTCAAGTGCCTGAAGGTGAACAAACACATTGAAATCAAGGTCAAGATGCCCATTGAAGAACTGGGATTAAACACCAGGTATTCTTACTCTCGCACTAAGCCTTGCCCTGGATGGCAGAACCCTTTTTATTACACTTTAAGCTCACATTGCTGACAATTACATAATAAAACGTCCCTAGTAGCAACAGTAAAGTTTTCCATCCATGTCCAACAAACCATTGCCTCACTCCCACCACCAGGTCCATCAAGGCACCTGGGGCACAGAGAGGGACAGAGCTGTATAGTGGGTTGCATAGTTTTACTTTTCTCCCCTCTGCAATCACCTTCCCTGGAGCAGACAGCAGGCTTGGCGAATGAATGAACCCAAAGGGGATGAAGGAACTTCTGCCTCCTGTATTTTGGTGACGTTTGTCATTCTCAGCATTTATAAAGGATCGTTTTCTTCCTTACTGAACTTTGAAGCACACAGAGCATTGATAGGCATAATTATTATCATCCAGTTACTGACCATGAATAAAACGTAGGCATTTAAGCAATGATGCCTTTAATACTTCAATGGAAGTGTCATTGCCAGTAGCATCCATCATAAGTTAAGAGACATACTGCATTTGAAGCTACCACCATAGCTGGTCATAAAAAATCTGGATGCTCTTCAGTAATTGATTGTCCCTGCTTAGAAAAGCCTGGCAGATTAAACAAGACCAATGTCTAGGTGCACAGATCCGAGGCCCCAAAACACTCCTAAGCTGCAACCTTGGGAAGGATCCAGTAAATGAAACTAATAGCAGGTTATCCTTTATTTATTACCCTTAAGCAGATTACAAGAACTGTGGTGCAATTATGGGCCTCTACTGAACAGTGGCAGCTTCTCAAACTACAGACAAGAGATGGGCTTCTGCAAAGCTCCTGGCAAGAATCTGTGCCATCAGAAACCCATCATGCCCAGAGGAGGTGGATACGCACTGACTGGAACAATACCTTGCTCTGCTACAGCATCCAACAGTCAGCCTGGGACAAAGAATTTGCCAAATGATTCCTTTAGGCTTAAGCATCCTATAAACCGAAGTTGGAAGTGTGGAAACGATGACATTTCTGTACCAACACCTTCATTCCTCAGCAGCTCATGTACAGAGCTCATGGGATGAGCTCAGACCCAGAAGACTACCTTGCCCAGTCACCTCACACTCTAAGCAACATCCCTGTTCCAAGCAGGATCCCCTCCCGAAGATCCCAGGATCAGAATCCTCCCAAAGAGCTTTAGCTGCTCTTGCTGGATGGTGACACGATGCATCAGCCTGCGCAGCACAGAGCACCAGCAGCCTGAGCCGTGTTTCTGTATCTAGCTCCATCTCCATGTCTGAGCGCTGCAGCTCTCTCAAGACGTTCCCAGCCCTCTCCCAAAGGCCGTGCTGGATAAAAAGATGACAGGCTTGGGAAAGGAGTGGGATGACAACAAAACAGAACCACCAACCCCCAGCTCCCGCCCGGATTAAGCAGCGATCCTCTCACCCACACAAACCCGCTCCGACTGACGGAGCCCAGCTCCCAAACCGGCCCTGCCTCCTCCTGGACACAGTGGTCCTCCCCATGGCTGCTGCCAGGAGCCATCCTCCTCCTCGGTAAGGGCAGATGAGCTCAAGACAAGCAGGAAACATGCTAAAATCAAAGGGAAACCCGCTCAAGCCATGGCTGGGAAGGTGGAAACCAGCAGACTCAAACCTCAGCACATCATCCTGACGTCTCAGGACCCCTGCCCGACACACAGGCTGCAATGACACAGAAGGATTGGAAGATGCCAAGCAGTACACTGTGTGCACAGCTCTCATACAACCCTATCTTTCAGGCTACTCAGCAGCATACGAAAGACAAAGCAGAACAAATGAATAAAACCTCCACTTCATAGAGAAGACTGGAGCAGCAATTTTAATCATAGAATGGTTGAATGATCGTGGTTTAGATCCTGTGCCTTAAATCCCTGCCTCCTGCAAGCTGCCACATACTCGGATGCTGAACGGTGGAGAAAACAGTGGCACAGCATCCCCTGCCTCCCTTTGCAAGGCCTGTGGAAGCACAGGTTAAGATTACAGTTTAGGTTGACATTAACACTCCATTCGGGCTCCAAAACTGGAAAACAGCCAACACTACAGCTCTGAGTGGAACTTAGAACCATTTCATACAGAATTCAGCTTCAGACAGTGTTTGGATTACACATTTTGACCTATTCCCCACACATTGCTAAGAATTCTCCTATCATGATGCATGAGGAAACCTGTGCTCCAAAAGTGGTGGACTCTGTAGTTGGATGAAACAGCCTCAATGTATTTTAGGTACAGGACTCCAAAGAGGGCTCTGACAACAGCCCAACAACCCCAGCCCTGGCTGGCAGCTTTAGTGACTTAGAAAAGCCCTTGTGCAGTAACAGCAAGGATTTCACTGCACAGACCACACTGCTTGCTGAAAGCTGCTGATCATCACAGCCCTACAGATCTCCCTGCTAATCTGCAAACCAGGCTTTGAAGTGAAAATGGTAGAAGAGAAGGAAATAGAGTCTTTTGTTAAAAGACCAGAGCCAGGAGGGAGATTCAGGTTCAGGTTCTTAATCCTGTCAGATATGCATGCCATCAAAAAGGTACATTTTCCTTTGAAAACCAGGATACCCTGTGCCCAACAGTAGCACTGGGGAAGGCACATGGACAAGGATCCCTTGTTATAAGTATACAAACAGGACTGTAGGCATTAGGAGCGGCCATTCAAATACAGCCTGAGAATGGTTTGAGGCACAAGATGAACGTGTAAGTTTTGCATCAGTGAAGTAAAAGCAGCAGCGAGACACATGCTGGAAAGCAAAACCAAGGCTGGTCTCCATCTCAGGGAGGTGCTGAGAACACTCAGCTTGGATTTTCATACCTACATCACAATATATTTGCATCACTGACTACTTGGGTGTACCAGCTTTTCCAGGCACAAGAGGAGCGCCTCTGGAAGCAGCGCAGCAGCCGATGCCCAACGCCTTCACTGCCCTATCTCCAACAACAGAGCGTGGTAACTCCTGCCCACAAGAGCCAAGTCCTCATCTTTGTAACTGACTCAGTGTGCATAAAGCCCCTGACAAAACCCCTGTGAGGGTGCTGAGGCGCTGGCACAGAGTGCCCAGAGAAGCTGGGGCTGCCCCAGCCCTGGCAGTGCTCAAGGCCAGGTTGGACACAGGGGCTTGGAGCAAGCTGCTCTATGGAAGGGGTCCCTGTCCAGGGCAGGGGTTGGAGCTGGAGGAGCTTTGAGGTCCCTTCCAACCCAAACCCGGCTGGGATTCTATGATTCAGTAAGGAGNGCTGGCACAGGGTGATGGCCCAGAGAAGCTGGGGCTGCCCCAGCCCTGGCAGTGCTCAAGGCCAGGTTGGACACAGGGGCTTGGAGCAAGCTGCTCTATGGAAGGGGTCCCTGTCCAGGGCAGGGGTTGGAGCTGGAGGAGCTTTGAGGTCCCTTCCAACCCAAACCCGGCTGGGATTCTATGATTCAGTAAGGAGTAAAGCGAAGCACATGCCGACTCCATTTCCAACCAAGTTACTCCTGATTTCTCATGAAACCCACACTGGCTATCACTAAAATCTCAGTTTCTGGATCCTTTTCAGGAGAGAGGACAGGAATGGGGATTTCCACCGGGTATTGCACAAGGCGCTTGCGCTCCAAGGAAGTTGTTTAACTCCTCCTCTCCAGCCACCCTCCATTTCCAACACAGGCCTGACACCACCTTCAACTAAAGCTGATCTTTAAGGTCCCTTCCAGCCACAACCAGTCTACAACTCCATGGTTTCAAACAGTTGTGAAGGAATGAAGTCCCAAGCCTGGGCAAGGCTCCTGGGCAGTGCTCAAGCCTGGCCTTCCCCATGCAGCAGCAGTGTGTGCATTAATCAGACTGACCCTGAGTGTGGGAAATGCACAGCAACACCCTTCAGAAACCGCGGTAGTTCAGTCGGAAGCAAGGAGCTGCCTGGGTGTGGAGCGAGGGAGGGCATCAGGAGCCAGGGCTCTTGGTTTCAACACAGGAGATTTGAATGAAGAATGCTGCACAGCCGTGTTCCACAGGGCACAAGGGAAGCGCCTCTGTAAAGGGAGAGGCTGGCACTTGCTCTCCCCAGAAACTTCTGTTTATTCTAGGATGAAAATGCAGCAGAAGAGCCCGCAGAACAGCTCCATGCCAGTAAAGAGAAGCAGGGACATGGCCTGGCCCTGTGTGGGATGGGGGCTGTGGACATCTCTGCAGGGTCCTCCAGCTTGATTCCTTTCTCAATGCCATCATGCAGCAAGCAGTTTGGAAACCCATCTCTTAATGATAGAAGCCAGAAGAAATGAAGAAAAGCATCTAGAACTCTACCCTGAAACCACCTCGAAGCAGATGTAGATCCTCCTCATTGCATCATTTCTGCAACATGCTAATCCTTCTCTCATGTGTTACACAAAACACACCAAAAAGACCCAAATGGATTAGAAAAGTGGATTGCAAAATGTGGAATTATCAGCTTTGCCTCTGGGTTTAGTTCAGATGCAACCAAAGACAAAGGGGGCTGGTTACCTCTGTCAATGAGCCATCAGCCATTAGCCACCAGAAGATGGAAGAGACATTTCCTATTCTAACTTCTGCAGCCCCAGACTTACAAGTAGTTCAATTCAGTACTATTCTGATCAGGAAGAAGACCTTTACATATGTCTTCATCCTAAACACTCAGGCTTCCCTAACTGCTGGGGATTAAAACAGGAGTGAAACAACTGCTCCTTTTGCCTTCCAAACTGTTCTCTCCAAGTGCCTCAGCTGCATTATGTCAACTAGCGTGAAGGCTTTCTTTAATGGTGAATCAAATTGTTCATCAGAAACCTGCAATGTGAGCATTATCTCTGGCATTTGCCAGATGCTCTCACTGCCTCAGTTCACTTCAGGAACCCCAAACTACACTCAGGGTACACTACGCAGCACCGCACTACCGCAGGCAGACGCATCCATAGGTGAGAAAGCAGCATCCGGACACACACAGGCACATCAAATCCATTAAATCCTCTCTCCTGCTCATTGTTTCCTCAGGAGAACAGCCCAGGGATGGGCCAGATTCCCCAGCCCAAATTCCCAGCCCCCTTTGGAACTCCTGCAAAGACTCAGTTCATTTGGTATTATGATTTTCCATCTCTCCATCTGTCAAGGGTGCTCCAAAGGTTAATAAAGTTGGGAACTGTTGAAAGACACTGGGATGCAAGAAGCCAGCAGTGGTATTAGTATGAATTATTACTTCTTCCCAATCAGAGCTGATAGTTTCGCTCTCAGACACAAGTATTTCATGCCAAATGACACCAAGTGCCTTTCTCAAATCAATGAAATTGCTACAACACAAGTGGCAATTTAGGACTTACAGGTTTTAATCTCTTCGATGTAAAGGAAAAGCCTTCGGTGAATTATGTCATCTAGTTAGAGACACAACCAGAATGATTAATGCTGGTGTCTGATTGAATTTCACCTCCGGATTTCTCCTCCTCCCTCTCCGCTTTGGTAACTGACACATTAATGTGCATAAATGATCAAGAAATAAATGAAGAGGCACAGAAAGGGACATGGAAACACTTCTCCAGCACAGTAAACTCACTTGCAGAATCCCTCCCAGTAGACTGCCTAATTCCACTGCTGTCTCAGGCAGCCAGGGAAAGACAGAGAAATGTGGGATGGGATTTTCAGTGCATCAGGGCTTTTCACCTTTGCTTTAAGCCAACATTCTGCAGAACCAACACCCATTGACCTGGAAGGTTTCCTAAAGATCCAACAAAGCGAATAGGAAGAGGTTTCAATTTACAATCACTTTAACAGTGAAAGGTAACTCTGGATTAGCACCACTGCTCCAGAGGGATCCTGAAGCGAACCCCTGGTGTCACCAACCCATTCCCCTCCTGGCCCTTGGTCTCATTCAGACAAGCTCCACTTGGGAGCTGCCGCAATCCAAATGCGCCCATCAGCCCCAAGCCCTCCCCTCTCCTCAAACAGCTCCCAGCTCCTGCATCCCGGATGCTCTGAGGCTGGATGTGCTCCTGGCTAACACCTCACAGACCCACCTGGTCGGTCCCGAATGACCCAGCGAGCGCCCGAGCTGCCTGCAGGCCAGCAGCCCGCAGACCTGGACAAGTGCACCATGAAGGACGGCTGCAGCCCTGCTCCCCCTTCCCCCTGAAGCGCCAGGGAAGGCTCTCAGTCCATGGAGAAGGAAGACAACTGTCCCAAGAAGGCAAGGAGCTGAGTCAAATATATCTCAGCAGCCCGATGCCGTCGTCACAGCCTCCCTGTCAGTCCCACAGCCACTGCCCTGCGTGTTTCGGGGAGCTCTGGAGAGCTATTCATTAAGCAGAGACATTCCAGGAGAGCTGAATAAGCAGCATCACTGCAGACATTTCACAGATGACTTCAGTGAGATCAAAAAGGTCCGAGTTATTTGCCTGGGGTACCCGTGGACACAGATGACAGAGCCGGTTTCCACTAGAGCAGCCTCTTATTTCCCCCACTGTCATAACTAAGACCTGCCATTAAAGCCAAGCCATTCCATGCAATCAAAGTAATACCTCCTTAAACTGGCATGAGAGCTCCTGAGAAATCAGGCTTATCTGTTTAGACACGAAATCAAATTGGAGCATTATTTGTCATTCATACAGAGTGCGCCTCAGGAACAGCATGGATAAGCCTCATTTAAAACCACACACACAAAAAATAGGTAGAAAATTTCTTTCCAAAGTCCCTGGTGCTCTCTGGCTGGTTTTGGTCACATTCAGAAGCAGTTTACTCCAGGAATACTCACTGAAAGCAAAGATATCTCAAGCAGGCTTTTCCTAAACACTCCTAGGAAGCAGAAGGCATCCCTTTGGAGTTATAAATATTCAGCTTTCTAAGTGGAGGGTTACTGTCTTGAAAGGAGCTTGCATTTTACTCTAGAGCATCTCTGGTAAAGAGGGAAACGAGTCTTTGACAGAGCCTGCAGAGCTTGACTTATGTGAATCATCGGGTTTCTATCAGTTCATTGTCAGCTACAGCAACACCCATTAATCAGGACAGCTTAGGCCGAGCAGGAACAAGGAGATGCTCATTTGTCATTTGCCTTTGTCACAGAACTGACACTGAAACTGGGGTCCTCCTTTTTACACACACCGGATCCCTTAGAAACCATTTCCATTGCTCCAGCTCTCACAGTGCGTTACTCCCACCTCATACACTGGAAGGTATCTAAGGTTCGAGGCAGGTTTGGCACAGTGGAAAACAAATTCAAACCCTGATCTGAAAACGTTTCCTCTATGCTTCCCCCCCTCAATCTCCAATGGGAAAAACACCGGCTTCCCAAAAAAGGCTTTTTCCAAGGAAGCAGTGATGCAGCCCAGTGTACAGACTGCAGCCATTCTTTACAATTATCACATAGAAACAGGCTAAGAGTTAAAAGAAGAAAAAACAAACCTTTTAGATATATACACAGATATAGAGAGAGACACAACTTTAAATGAGCTGAAGCCAGAGCTGGAGAGACAAACCCAGGGACTAATCAGGATTCCCAGTACCAGTTAGAGAACAGAATCAAAGCAATCCCTGAACTGAAGCATTCTGTACCGCAGACCTCAAGTACACGCTCACTAAAGAGCAGAGCGTTTCCAGTGTCATTTCCTTCCACTTCTGAGATGTCAAAAGGAGCCCTTTTATCAAAGAGCCGGAAGCAGGGACAGAGGGAAGGAAACCATCCTGCTCTAAAGCAGCACTGGGAAGACTGGCAAAAGCAGAGAGAACACACTTGTGAGAAATGTCTGAATCAAGTGTGCAGAAGTTAAAGCTTTGCAGGATTTGGTTTGTTCAAGGATGAGGATGGGGAGTCAGGGAGGCTTCAGCATCCTTCCAACCCCAACCACTTTATGGTCCTCAATGCACGTAAGAGCCTGCAACCATGAGCTTTACAGATCTCATCAAGGGGATTTTAGCTTCTGCTGCTGATGCTCAGAGAACTGGAAGAGCCCAAGAATGGCTGCAGACCCAGAGACCTGCCTCCAAACCCCAGCCGGGGCAGGGAGATGGGCACGATCTGCAAACAACAGCCACAGAATCCCAGCATGGTTTGGGTTGGAAGGGACCTTAAAGTTCATTCAGTTCCAAGCCCTGCCACAAGCAGGGACCCCTTCCATAGAGCAGGTTGCTCCAAGCCCCTGTGTCCAACCTGGCCTTGAGCACTGCCAGGGATGGGGCAGCCACAGCTTCTCTGGGCAATCACCCTGTGCCAGCGCCTCAGCACCCTCACAGGGAACAGCTTCTGCCTGACATCCGCCCTGAACTCCCTGTTTAACAGCATAGGCTGTGTTTGGACCCCGAAACCAATACTGAGTTCAGAAAACTCTCCTGTGTCCACGCAGCCTGCATGAGCTGTGCTGTGTCCCCCCCACCCAGCTCAAGCTCTACCCAAACCCTGACTATCACCTCATTTCATCTCTCATTTGCTGCATGCATCTCCCTGCAACAGAAACCAGTCAGTCCTTCGAAAACACCACCCGAAATGAACCACTTCAATGAAGATCTATTTAAGCCATTTGACAGGAGGAAACCAAAGCACATGGAACCCATTCACTGCTGCCACTCCTGTGCTGGGTGGGACTTCTTTTCCCTCCCTGTTTGAAGCTGCTGCCGTAGGCCAAAAAGGAGCCCCCGCGCCAGCCCCGTGCGGCACCAGCCAAAGGCAACATGGAAGCAGGAGCTGAGCTCTGGCTCCTCCGCCAGCCTTCCAAGCAGGAATGTTTGTGTTGGTTCATTGACCAGGGCCTTAAAACAACACACCCACAGCAACCAACCGACCAACCAGCCCAGCAGAGAAATAGTAGACATAGCAAGGAGGCTTCCGAGTGCCAGCTCTGTCATGGGCTGCTCATTCTCAGTTTCAGTGTGAATCTAGGGTCAGGTCTCTCCATCCTCCTGCTAGAAAAAGCACTTTGAATGAGAGAAAGGAAATGTCCCTTCCACGCCAGTGTAGGCACAGATGGAAGAGCCCGGGAATATCCTAGTGGCTTATTTAAAATGCTAAAGATGGTGGAGTATTCGGTTTGGTTTGCGTGGTTTTGTTCTGCTTTTTTAAAGATGCATATATACAACAAAGCCTATGTGAGGAAACAAAAGCCTGTGTCAGGAAGGGCTGTGACTAACTCTTCTAAAGCTGCAGCAAGAAAATCAATAGCAGAGTAAAATCTCCATTGATGAAGTTACACGTGCAACTTTCAAAACAACTCAGGATTTAAAGGCTGACAAGACCTCAGATAACTTCTGAAATCCAGGTATGGACACCTCTGAACTATGAATTACCGATACATTGCATGTCCTCTTGTTGCTCGTGACCAGCATAAATCATTAACACCCTGAAGCTGCGACTGACACTTGAAGTTCTGGCAGTGATTGACCACTGCTGGCATTCCAGGCCAGACAGGTTTGTTACCACCCTTTACAAGCCAACACTTCTGCAGGAACATCAGGATAAGTTCCAGTGGGGAATGAGCAGTGAAAGCTTCAGATGCTCTGCTCCTGTTTTCAAGAGGGTGAATGACAATTTCCCACTAACATGAGAGATCTGTTCCTCTCCTGCTTCAAAGCCATCACCTACCTGTACAGAAGCAGTAACCCTATGAAAGCGAGACACTGCACCTTACAGCCTGACTCACCCCGAGCCCATCTGCACAAAGCATTCAGACAAGAGCTTTAAACCCCAACATCCTGAAGCGAAGAGCCAGACAGGATTACAGCGAATGAGCTGTCGAACGTGCTGGAGACAGCCAGAAAATCTTTGCAAGCAGACAGAGGGCAGGAAACTGGAATCCTTTTGGGAGCACCTTATGACTTCTCTTTCTCTACTTCAACCTTTTCAGACACCAAACCCCAGAGCAGGTGATGCGCTGGGGGCTACAGGGAGCCCACAGTCCCAGGGGCACCAGCAGATCAGGTCACTGTTTGCCATGAGAACTGGCGTGCCTCCTGCCCAAGTCACTGCCATGTAGAAGCATTTCTACCCTTGGGAGCTCCTATCCCTGATCTGCTAAAGCAGATGCACTGCTCCAGACAAACCGCTGTGCAGAGTTCACATTTGCCTTTCCCATTAAGGAGCCCACGCGTCACTTGCCAAAGGCCATAGAGATAAAGTCAGCTGAGCTTCCCACTGCTCCCCCTGACAGCTTCATTTACTGTCTCAGATCTGGAGCAAGCCGTGACAACTTCACATCTGTTTCCACATTTCATTTTGAGGACACTCCAACATCTGCAGAGGATGCTGTGATTAAAAAGAAGTAAAACGATGCTTTAAGAACCTTGGATGCCATTAGCTTATCTTCCTGAAGCCAAGGGATCACATAGCAAGTGAGGATGCTCTTCAGCCAGAGCAAGGAGTCAGTCAACAAACATCAAAGTCCTGAATTACACACACTAGTGCAATTCCAGCAAATAAAGCTTGTGAAAAGCAAAGTAGATGCTCGGTCTTCAGTATTTCATTGTTTAAAGAAGCCCAGGCTCCTTTGATACTAAGAAATGCAATGACACTGCAGCATCACTGCAAAGAAGCAAGAACACAAACGTAAAGTGCTGCATGTACCAACACAACAGCCCTTTCAGTGCAGGACAAATCCTTTCCCCTATCTATATTCAGACTCCCTCCCCCTCAACCCTACCTTCTCCCTCATTCCTCCTTTCGTGTCTGCAGACAGGGCAGACTCAAAAACCCTGTAAGAAACCCCGTGCACTGAGCAGGTCTGTGTGTAGCACAGCTGCTGACCTGCCATTTGGCTGTCCCATAGCGTGGCTGGAAGCCTACTCTGAGCTGGACAGGGAATACCATCACACTGATGAGATAAGCATAAGGCACCAGTCGGTGCAGCATTCTGACTCACAAGCAACCTGCACTGCAAGCCAGAAGTGCAAACCCTCCTCAAGAACAAGATGTCCAGCTTTTAATCTCCTCCTAAAGCAGAGCTAAGAAGCCACTGCCTGGGAAGGAAGTCAAGCCAATCAAACTGAAGACAGCCTGAGATGTTGTGGCTTTCCACCTCCGCCCAACCTGAAGAACTTCGTGTTTTAGCCACTGTGACACTCAGAGGCACCCCTGTGCATCCGCGTAGGTGATGTCCAGAAGGATGCCACTGAACAAAGAGCTCCGTTTGGAGCTTGCACCAGCAGTGCAGATTACCTTCCTCAAACTGAAGGGCCTGCAGAGGAAGAGGTCAGTGTGGCTGGTGACAGCAGCCGCTGCCCCTGCTGCTGGCCCTGCTGGAAGCAGAAGCAGGCATGAAGTAGAGAATGAAGCGGTCAGAGAAACTGCTTCTCCCCTGCACTCTGCAGGGAGGGTTTTAGACGACCCCCCTGCAAGAGGAGAGCCTCAAGGCAAGGGGCAGTGAAAGTCCGCCCGATGAGTACACTCTCCACTGACCACACACTTCACCCGCAGGGCTGCCCCTTGCTGCAGCACCTCTGGCTATCTAAAGCTCCAGTTTAAGATTAGCCCGGACTTCCCTTGATTTCACAAGAGACTCCAAACGAACAGAAAGTTCTTTCCTCAAGAGGTTTCGGTTCCCTCTTTTCAAAGACTGCTTCAAGGCCTCATGACAAGACAGTTCCTTCTCCGACACCTCCAGAGCGCCAGGAGCACACGCTTGCCCGTTATTCTTTGCTGCTCAACTTCGTGTTCCTGAAAGTCAAAGATCAGTTATCATCAACCCGGCACAACTGAGGCCAAACCTGGACACGGTGCTTATGGAAAACCAGAGCAGGATTTCCCTCGGGAAACAAGTCAGGTAAAGAGCTCTAAAAGTTATATTCAAATCAAAAGAGTATATTCGGTGCTGTGGGACAGGGTCTGGAGGACTTGCGCTAGCAGAGCTTCAACTCTGCAGCATCACACATGAAAAATGCCTTCATTTCACTGTGAGACTGGCAAATCTGTCTTCTAGGGCTTCCTCCTAATGCCAGCATCATACTGGATTTGTGGAGCTGCTGCTCTCCTCCTCTAAAGCTTGAGGAGATAAAGGGGAAAAGACACCAGGAAACCAAACTTGAAAAGGGCACTTCAGTACAGCACACAGGGAGAAATCAGATACAGTTGTGTGCCCGGGCCTTCAAAGGTTTTGTTCTGCAATAGAAATATATGAGGCTTTGTTACTCCTAAACAGTGATGGATTGGGTCAGCAAAATGCCGAGAAACCCCGCTCATCCCTGACATCAGCCAGGGTTGAGCTGAGCTCCACTCAGCTGCAGCAGCTTCCCCCACGACTCTCGGTTTGAGTGTATTCCATACAGAGCCCATCACCTTCCTCCTGCACACCTGAACCTCCCTTTGCAAACAGAATCATTACAAGAAGCCATGGAGCCAGGCAGATTTTCAACTTCCACTTGACTCATCCATGCAAAACCTCACCCCTTCAAGCACTCACTGGGGAGAACACGTACAGCCTCGTACAGCCTTAAACCTACCCAAAGCAGAACGTGCAACTCTGCTTTCAAGCAGTCACTTGGCAGCCATTTCCCTTCACAACCTCCACCATGCCCAGCAAAGTAAATAGCAAGAGGTCTCCAATGAGGAACGCAAGAGAAGGAGATCCTGCAAGACCTCTGGCTCTTGGAATTCAAAACAGCACCCGCACACAATGGCCCAGGCACGAGGCAGCGGCTATGGCTTTTCATTCCGGCTATTGTCATCTAAGAATAGCCCCGAGAGCCCCCACAGCCAGTGCTGGCCGCATTGTGTGCTCTCGCTCTCCACCTCCCCATCCCAGACTATTTGAAGTATAAGCCAAGCAAGTTTCTCTTTGAATGTCAGCCCTATCTGGGAAGTCAGAGCTAGTGCAGCCTTTGGAGGTTGCTGGGCTCTAAAACCATTGCTCACTGAACAGCGCAGAGCAGCACTAGAGGAAATAACACAAGGAGGATGTTCCAGCATATGAAGGACAAGGAGCTGCTGGAGCAAGTCCAGAGGAGGCCACAGAGATGAAGGGCTGGAGCAGCTCTGCTCTGGAGCCAGGCTGGGAGAGCTGGGCTGGGGCAGCCTGGGGAGGAGAGGGCTCCTGAAGGGGAGACCTGAGAGCAGCTCCAGTGCCTGAAGGGGCTGCAGGGAACCTGGAGAGGGGCTTGGGACAAGGGCCTGTAGGGCCAGGCCAAGGGCAATGGCTTGAACCTGCCCAAAGAGGGGAGCCTGAGCTGAGCTCTGAGGCAGAAGCTGTTCCCTGGGAGGGNTGTAGGGCCAAGGGCAATGGCTTGAACCTGCCCAAAGAGGGGAGCCTGAGCTGAGCTCTGAGGCAGAAGCTGTTCCCTGGGAGGGTGCTGAGGCGCTGGCACAGGGTGATGGCCCAGAGAAGCTGTGGCTGCCCCATCCCCGGCAGTGCTCAAGGCCAGGTCGGACACAGGGGCTTTGACACCCATGAATACCCAAGGCAGAATTTCTTCTATCCACAGCCACGCAGAGCCAAAAGCTCCTCCCAGCTCCAGTCCGGGTCCAGAGGAGCCGTGATTCATCCTCCCACTCCCCATCCAGGCTCCCGCTTCCCCGCTGGAGCTGCCAGGCGGAGCCGGAGCCCACCACCCCCAGCAGCGGGGTGCAACGATCCCTCCTGGAGACAGGAGTCACTCCCGGCACTGCCAACAGTTGGTAACATTTCAATTGCTGCAAACAGGGAGGGGATTGGAATCGGGACCTGAAACCACTGAAGGTTGAGTCACCCGCACAGACTTCTCCCTCATTAAACTACATCTGACTTACCCCCATTTGCAGCTTGCTGCATATGGACAGAATCTGAGAGAAAAACATAACTAAGGAAGGTTTTAGCAAGCAAAGGAAAAAGCCATCCCCAAAAGCAGACTCACGGACACCCAGCTCCTGCCCACCTCCTGTGCTCACTGGACTTCTCACTCCACTTAGAACAGCCCTGCCAACAGGAGACAACTGACACTGACCTCTATCCAAATCAAAATGACAGCCATTAGGACATTGCTTGGCTTGATAAAAGATGAGCTCAAGCCATGAGCCTGCAGCATTCAATGGCATTTTCCAGCCTTCCTAGGGACAAGGCACTGCTTGCTGTTAAAACTCTCTGAAGGGGTGAGTGGACAGTTCAGAGCCCATGCATAGGAATGCTGAGCAAAAGAGCTACAACTAACCCCCCCGTCAGGAAGTCAATAGTAGGTGTATGACAATATTAACTGAGGCACGGAAGGACACCCGGTCTGTGCTGTTTATTTAGAGTAGCCACGTTATTAACCAGTTAGCCCTCACTAATAACAGGCATGCCCACTGCCACTGCTACACGGAGAACATCCGCTGTGAAATACGTCAGCATGAGGAGTCCAACCTCAAACCAAGCCCCAGCACAAAGCGAAATCCCCAAGGACCCAGCACTGCTCTAGTTCAAGCCCACCTTCCTTGCCAAGGAGGCAAAGCGGATGTTCCTTCACTCCTGACACATCCTCCTTTCCTCAAATGCACCCGGATTGCTTGGTCTCTTTTGTCTGACAAGAGAACAAAATAAATCCACATGAACACCTCCATGTGGCTTCCCAGCATTCGGGAGCATGGAGGAAGCTTCCTGAAGACATCCTGACAGGAGCTCGCAGCGGCCTCCCGACCCTTCTCTTGCTGGACAAAAGAACTGGGTTAGAAACAAGAGGCAGTTCCCAGCACCAGGCACTAAAACCAAGGAGGAAGTCTCTGCTCTTGTTTGCTCTGGCACAGCCCCACAAACCCAAAGCAGACATCCCCTGGGACCAAGTGAGTCCCTTCCAAAGAACCAGAGCACTTTAGACACAAGAAGAGGCCAGGGAATCATCCCTGACAAGTGTTTCCTGCTTGCTCAACCGCTGCAATATTCAACGTCCACAACCTTTGTGCTATTTCAACTCAAAACCTTCCCAACACTCTGAAGCCCGACCTTAGGAACAGGGCAGGTTTGCTCCAGCATGAACTATTTCTCACAGACGTAGGAAAGTGTCACCAAAAGCCCAGCACAAGAGGCAAAGCAAAGAGCATCCCTTTGAATGCTCTCAAGCAGCCTCTCTTCTGGGATGATTTAAAACCTTTAAAGTCTATATTTGACATGTAGGACTGGCAACCGAGTATCTCTGCCAGCACTCAAGTTCACATAAGCCTTTCACTCCTAAAAATACATCGTAAAGAAAACATTCATTCAAGACTCAGTCCCAGGGGAGCAAAAAGAACTTTGGAAGCATCATAAAAAAACTGGCACTTGAAATAGCAAACCTGCTTGTTTGTGCCCGGAAGCTTCAGGGGAGCCTTGATTTCCTACTTACTACCCGAAGCATTCCCCAACGGCAGAAGTCAGGGAGGAAGAAAAGAGAAGGGAGAAAGTCAAATGCAGGGACGCATTCCAGCTACCTGAGAATCCAAGTCTAAACTGTGCAAACTTGGACGCATTCATGGAAATGGCTTTGAGCAAACCATCTGAATTAGTTTTTACAGGACAAGGTTTCTAAGGCCAAGGGGGAATAGCTTTAACCTGCCAGAGGGGAGATTGAGATGAGCTCTTAGGCAGAAGACCCCTTCCATAGAGCAGCTTGCTCCAAGCCCCTGTGTCCAACCTGGCCTTGAGCACTGCCAGGGATGGGGCAGCCACAGCTTCTCTGGGCCATCACCCTGTGCCAGCGCCTCAGCACCCTCANTTCCATAGAGCAGCTTGCTCCAAGCCCCTGTGTCCAACCTGGCCTTGAGCACTGCCAGGGATGGGGCAGCCACAGCTTCTCTGGGCCATCACCCTGTGCCAGCGCCTCAGCACCCTCAGTAAAGAATTCCTTCCTAATACCTCATCTAAATCTACAAGAACTTTGCACATGTGATAAGAACCACTCTGCAAAAGAGCTGAGCACACCCCTGCTCTGGGGAGTTAATGGTCAACAGGTTGTAATATTACTGCCATAAGCTAGAAGCATGAGCACCAAGGCGTCAGGGGCATCTCTGCTTTGTGAACAAAATAAGCTCTGAGAGGCACATGAGTAGAAGCAGAGAGCCAAAAGGAGGTGAGGAATGAAAAGGAACCCTTTCTCCTTGTACGTCATGAGCCCTTAGCACAGAGACTTGAATTTACTCTTCTTACTGCTGTCAAAGACTCAAAGCAGCTCTGTAAACACAGCGTAACCTTTCCACAACAGCCCAAAACCTACAGATACAAAGCAACTTACTCTTTCCCATGGATACATGCAGCCACCACCCTCTGCATGCACCTCTCTGTGTAAGATCTCAAAGCAACCTCCTTCAAAGGAGAGGCATTGATCTTTAAGAACTAATACATAGTCAACACAGAAATAACTTCTTACAGCACAGACAACACCAAACCTTTCACCACAGTCAGAATCCTTCAACTCAAGGTAACAGCAAATTAGCAGCACTTTCATTCCAACCATAGCAGCTGGTTGTGCTGCTCTGGCTTTGGGAGAGGGTGGGGATGAATGAGAACTATTTGCATGAAGCCTAATCATAAAACCACTGAAACGATGCGAGTGAGCTGGAAAAGGCAACAGAGCAGGGAGAAAATTATAGCTGCTCCCTCGGCTTCCAGTAAGTGTTTATTATGGAGCTGCACAAGTTCCAGATGCTGCTTTCTGGGGGAACCTCCAGCAGCAGAGGACAGCAGACATCTCATCTGCGCCATACGTGTTGGTCTGGGAATCTCCTCCTTCTCTCCTCCAAGACTGCAGGACTGCGCCATCTCCTACCTGGGTGCTCCTTCACGCTAGACATTCATCAGGAACAGTCAGACTGATAAATCACAGCAAGTGCAGTGCCCAAGGCCAGGTTAGACAGAGCCTTGGGCGACTTGGTCTAGTGTGAGGCATCCCTGCCCATAGCAGGGGGTTGGAACTAGATGGATGCTCTTAATGTCCTTTCCAATCCTAACTATTCTATGACTCTGTGTGAACTACAAAACCTGGCATTTCAGGACAAAATGAAAGGAAAACCCAGAAGAAAACCCTTTCTCATTTGCTGGCAATGGCTGTCATTGCTTTAAGGGCACAGGACTGTACCTACAGAGATCTTCCAGAGAGGCCAGTGACCCGAATTGGTTCCTTTGTTTGAAATGAACCTACTATCCTGAGTGTCTGGGGGCACCTGGGGGGCATTTGTAGCCAGGATTTCTAGGGAGAAAGAGAGGTGGAAATTAATGGATGGAAGGAGCCCTTCACAGCAGGCTTCTGACAAGCACATTCTCATGAGCATGGGGGACATGATCTGATGTAAAGCCTAAGTAAAGAGAAGTACGAAGACAATGAGTTTGGCATTAAGCAATTAGGCTAAACAAAAGGATTTCTCTTACACTTCTGGGTGAAGCACTTTATCATTACAGGCAGAAATTAATCACACAATGGAAGGTAACAAGAGCATATGGGTTGATAAAAGATCAAACCAACCTCAGAGAAAACACAGGCAATCTGGATGGGATAAGAGCCCATGGAGGAAGAAAAGGCAGTTCAGCATTCAGTAACAAGACTTCACAGCACACAGGAAATTAAATCAACACTCCAAGGGTCCAAGGGGTGCTCAGCCCAAGTTCTGGGTGTATCCAACAGCCCTGCTCAGCACCGCACACATCTCTGGTCACGTACTAAGCTCCCTGCTACGACACTTTACATTTAGCACAGACAAAGCTTTGACTGGCAACCAGTGGTACCACAGTAACCAAGAACTATTCACGGCACCGCTCTGATTAACCCAGCAGAGCTTCATGGATTTAAGCCTCTCCCAGCAGGTGTGGGTGCTGCCCATCCTTCATCTCCCAGGTTTTTCAGTTCTACGGCGCAACTCATGGAAGCTCCCAAGAGCCAAAAACCGATAAAAGCAACGGAGCAGGACAAGGAGTATCCCGTTTTTAGCCATTCACCTCCAGGGGGAAAACGCGAGAGAGCAGCTTCATTCATAGCAAGTTGAGTTTCCATCCAAACACCAGTTCTGTATCCTGTGACCTTTGTAGTGTTGCATTTGTTCCTCCCTCCACGCACTGCTGGAGCCCTTTCCCCCTCCCTTTTCCAGCTGCACACTTCTAAGTCATTTACTGGCAAAGCCGTTTGCTCCCATTTCAGCGCCTTTCTGCAGCACTGGAGTCCACCCTGTTGAGCTGGGACACAGACAGCGACGGGCACTGTGGAGCAGAAACACTGGGACAAAACAGGCTTCCTTCTTCAACAGATGGAGAGAACACAGAAAAGTTCGGAAGAGTTACTTTCATTAAAGAGACCAAAGCAAAACCAGGCTTCTTTCCAAACCACTTCACAGAGATACTCGTTTATTATGTTTCTGAATAACTGGTTATCAGGACGCAGGGGAAAAACCTCCCTGGGCCTGCTCAGAGCTCTGCACCTCCACAGTCCATAACACACTTGGTACGCTCTGGTTTGTCGTCTGAAATGAAGACAGCTTCACTTCCCAACTGCCTGGATGGTTATTCCAAGCAAAACACTTCAGACAGCCCTCCCCAGATGAACGGGATGGAGGAAGGAGAACTGCCATACACCAGTGAGCACACAGCTACCATCTGTGGTTGCCACAGCACTGCCCAAGTTGAGCAACTACATCTGGCAGCTCATAATCCTGCCCCTACGTAAAGTTTCTTCATATTTTAACAACAAAGTGTTAATGAAACAAGTGACTTGCTCGGGTTTATTCTTCTTATTGTCCTAAAAGAAAGAATATCACATGTGTTTTGGATACCAGGTACTCTAAGCAGTAGAACAGCAAGAGCACTGCCCAGTGTTAACCAGCACAAAGAAAAAGGGGTTTGTAGGACTTCTCCTAACACCTAAGTGCTAATGAGCAGGAGCATCCTCAAAGACACAAGAGTAATTTCTCCCACTACACTTAAACCTCATCCAACAGGCATCTTGAGTATTCCCCAATCATAATCATACATGACATACTGCCACCCAGCAGCTCCTTCAAACTGCCCATCAATTTGGTTTCACCCTGCCCTCCATGGATCATTCCCTCCCTGCTGAGAAGAGGAAGGAGGGGATCAATGCTTACTAGAAGGTTGACACAGGGAAGTGACAATCCTGCCTCATCTCATTCAGATTGCTAAAGCAACAAAGAGGGATTGCTGTGAAGGACTTACTACTGCAAGGTGGGTTTCCTCTTGATTTCATACTGCTAAGCCCCAGCAACAGCAACCAGGATCCTATTCTACTATTGCAATATCCACACACACACTGAACAAGATTGAATGGGCTGGTGATTAAAACACCAGCATTTGCCACATTATCTGCTGCATCATCCATGCTGTTTCTAGAGGTGGTGGAATAGGATGGAAGGGAAATTGGGAGGGTGAGAAATGTGAAACAGAATGGCACCTCATCCATCATCACCAAGTCTCAAGGTGCAAATGCTGGCAGGGGACAACACGCACCATGTGTTACAGCAACAGCTTAAAGCCATCGATCCCTCCTTTACTGGAGAGATCAATGCTGATGTGCCCGGCAGCCAAACAAATGCAGCTTTTCAGCCTTCCCTTGTGCCTTGCAGAGGCTAAAACCCAAAGAAAATAGGAAAACACCTTTCTAAACAACCCCATTTGGATAACAAGCCCCAGTTTGTGCTTATCATCCGCTCCCTTTTCAGGTAGCAAAGAAAAACTGCAGAAGCAAACACGCGTTCATCACGCTGTAGCGTTTGCCTTCTGAAACCTCGCCAATGACACAGAACTGGTTTGATTGACTGAGGCTTAGGATCTTTGGTCAGCAAACAATCGATCCACTTGTTCAGAGGGAGCAGTTTAGCAATCCTGGCAGCTACAGGGCTGTCGGGAACAAACCCCCCCTTCCTCATGGGACCATCGGAGCCTGTCCCTGCGGTGCTGTCCAAAGAAAGAGGCAGCGACTAATTCCCAGGCAACAACCAGTGTTATTTTAAGCAGATTCAATTTGAAGCCCTCCTCATCTATAAATTGCACAGCTCCGTGGCTTACTCTCTGCATGAAAACCTTTGTCCACTGACATCAGTACAAAACCAAACCAAAAACCCTTCCCTACTTCAAAGAAGGGAAGCCAAAAGGCTCTTCCTGGAAAGCCCTATGATCCAAAGAAGCCAAGTGCAAAGTTAGGAGGACTGACTAAACAACCCTGCCACAGCACTTCACAACTGCAGACTAAAATCCACTCTTGCTTTGGAGTTCATCTGCTTATTCGGCTCCTTCTCAAGAGACAGAAAGCCAGGAGCTGCTGCTGTGCCACCGGAGAAGGCAGCTCCTGCCC